>CAJNSZ010000013.1:1740845-1755920 GCA_905329745.1 Rotaria sp. Silwood2
GGCCCCAATAATTGGCCATGGTCGCTTCTCACCTCTGGCACAAGCACTTTAACTTTAACTTTTAAAGTAAAGTTAAAGTGCGACCCCTATTCGTGGTCGCAAATATTTGTCTGTGGTTTATATGTTTGTTAATCATTTTTTTGTCCTACACTGTTGATGGTGCATTGCATGAAGAGCAGTGATTTGTTATGTTGACTAGCCTGAAAGGTGGTTGTTATATCGGTGTTATGTTTCTTTTATGAATGATTGGTATGTCGGTATATGATGTATTTGCGAAGAAAATCAGTACAATTCTTGAATAGGCTGACGTTAGTAACATAGTTGTTTTTTATTGTATGACTGTAGTAGTTATGTTGATACTATCCTGGGAAATAGTAGCAAAAATGGTAACTTCTGTGCCTCGCGCTTCATTGCTGACTCAGTGTAAGATTTTATTGAATACGGCTGCTGAATGCAAAATCGATTTAAATAAGAATTGTTTTTCTCTCGATTTTATCGTATATCATTTAGATTTTTGAAATTGTTAGAAAAAGTCTGTGATTCTGGTTGTTCTGAAGTATGCGAGCGGGGTATCGTTAGTAGAATAACTATATTTCTCATGTCAATTGTGTTAGTGAAGATAAGTGGCAGGTATAGCTGCCATCCAACATGTGACATTTTTGTACATTTTGTGATTGTTTCGAACTGCAAACAGAAGACTATCATATTATTGTATGAGTGTCTTTTCCAAACTGGTGCCAAGCTAACAAATAGAAATCATAAGTATAGAATTTATCCGTAATTTCTGCATGCTTTTATTTAGATGTATGAAAAAAATGACAGTATCTTCTCTATCTCATAGGTAAGCATAACACAGAGCGCGATGTTTCAACTTATCTCAATTCAACAGATGAAATCTCAAAAGAAATTCTTCATTCCAAAAACACTGGATTCGTAGGTTTGTCGAAATATTCTATAATTCAATTCAGCTTATAGATTCTGTTAAACGTTTTTCTCAATAGGGTTCAAATAAAATCATAAATTGAATTGAACTCAGATGAGTTGCCGGTTTTTAATTGATTGAAATAGCTGTGCTCTCGAGAAGTTCAGTATATAATGTTGGCTTTACTAATGGCATACAAGCATAAGCTAGATATACACAGTATGTGGATATAGACATAGGTATGGTTAAGACATCTCTAGTTAGGAATATACGAAAACATTACAACAGAAAAACACATTACTCTGTTTTTCTGATTTTAGTGTTTCGTCAAAGCTATTAGAAGGTTAGTTTTTGAATTGAATTGAATGAACAGATCTTAAAAGATCTGTTCATTCAATTCAATTCAAATCATTCCACCTCACGAATTGCATTGATCGTTTTATTTGCAATCAATTTATCCAGCTGTGATACAACACAAAAGATCTACGGCGCATACAGCAACACGAAACTGGTTAATAGCACGAATGTATTTGTGACTTTTTTCGATCAACATTTATTCAGCTCATTTTGGCTATATACAACAGCAAAAAAAATACCAATTTCATAGAAATACATACCTAGCCGCTTAAAAATCAATCCATTGTCTTAGGCAACAACTACTCAATCCATATATAGCCATCATAAAGCTCGAAGAACTTATAAAGAACACTGTCTCATATCAATACTACTTATTTTCATGGACCATTCCAACAGGAAATGTGCCAGCTCGGAGAACAGAATCCCATATATATTTCATACAAATAACTACATAGATCGTATTCTACATGAAAATCTTCAGCTAACCGTTAGAGTTATTAATCACAGAAAAATCACATTGTATTTACCAAAACGAGAAAATTTGCGACTTCTTGATCCTTTCACACTTGATTCGATATGAATCAGAATCCAAATCCGATATTCCTATCATTAATCTTTCCAAGTCACACAAACAAACTACTATCCACATTGTCGAATACCAACAATAACATATTGAAAATAAAAGTCTCCTTCAAACAACATTGCCCGAAAAACTTTCAACCAAATATTATCCATGTCAACTAATTCTTGACAATAGGAGCATACACTGTCTTGTTTCACCGACGTTACACACGTACAAAGATTCAAAAAACGAACATCCATCTCATTATACTTCCATTATAGGACAAACACTGTGTCATAACCAATATCAACTATATCATATTCCAAATTAAAAGGCTTTAATGTCACTTCCAAACAAAAAAAAGCATAAAAAAAGCAAATCACGCATTCAACTAGAAATTTCAGTTCTTCGTTCAACCATCGCCGAAACCATTGTTCACCATTTTGTTCGCTGTTTAATCCGCACAATCAATTCTTTCAAGCGAGCTTCAAGCTGCTCTTCGATTTCATTGTTGTAGATATGTAGTGTGATGAGTGTCTGTGTGAAAATTTGCAGATGGGTATATGAAATAGATGAAAAGAGAATGAGGGTCACGGTGTTATTTCGTAGCGCATCAGCCAGATGTTGTGCTCCGAGAGCTCCAATTTGATTGAATCTAAGATCTAGTGAGGTGAGTGTCTGTGTGGAAAAGTGGAGATGGATATATGAGATAGATGAAGAGAGAATGAGGCTCACAGTGTTATTTCGCAATGCATTAACCAGATGTTGTGCTCCTTCGTCTCCGATTTGATTGTTGTAGAGATGCAGCGTAGTGAGTGTCTATGTGAAAAAGTGGAGATGGATATATGAGATAGATAAAGAGAGAATGATGGTTACGGTGTTATTTCGTAGTGCATCAGCCAGATGTTGTGCCCCTTTGTCTCCAATGTGATTGCTTCCGAGATGTAGTGTGGTGAGTGTCTGTGTGGACAAGTGGAGATGGATATATGAGATAGATGAAGAGAGAATGAGGGTCACGGCGTTATCTCCTAATGAAGCTGAGAGTATGAATGAATTTGTTTTTCTGACTGTGTTTATATATGATATAAATGCATGGTTTAAAGCGTCCTCTATGTGATCTATTATGTGATGGGTCGTGCAACTTTTATATGGAACAGGTAGAAAAGACAAAGGATGAGGTCGTTGTTGTAAAGACTGTTGAAGAAAGTAGCCACAGAAAAAAATTTTGATGAAAATTGAAGTTTGCGAGTAACTGAAATGGATATTTTGAAACCGCGAAAGTCAGACCATTAACGAGTTTTTAGAAACCGCTAAATACCACGGTTTTTGTGTAATTTTTTTTTCGTCTCGCGCTAAAGCTTTTCGACTCTAGTGAGCCGACGATTACCTGAACGATGAAGGTTTCAGGTATAGTGCCTTTCTAGGGGCGGTGCTGTGAACTTTTTCAAGTTCCATCTCGACAAGGTTACTTTGTGGAATGACATGAATTATCTGAATGATACTGGGAATTTTAAGAGAAAAAGTGCGCACGGTACTGTTATTGTTCTTACAGTCCCGCACAGTTTTATATGCACCGCGGTTTCACATATATGGTGGTTCCGCACGTAATAAACGCCGATTAGGAAACCGCATCTAACCACGATAGAGAAAATCGCGGTTATCAGTGAGTACATCCCGGTAGGGATGTTCCATTTTATTTACCGGGACTTAATTAAAACTTCAATTAAGTGATTTCATTTAACATTAATATTAGAATTAAATGTTAAAGTAAAAAATTGAATTTTAATATTAAAATTAAATGGGCATTTAATCATTAATATCAAAATTAAGTTTTTTTATTTAACATTTAAATCGTTAATATTAATTGACTAAGCGACTTACTGGAAGGAATTACTATAGTATTTTGAGTTTTTATTGAAATGAGTTATTTAAAACAAATACTACGAGTAAGTCCTGGGTGTGGGTGTGGGTGTGGGTGTGGGTGTGTGGGTGTGAGGGTGGGCGTGGGTGTGGGTGGGTGTGGGTGTGGGTGTGGGTGTGGGTGTGGGTGTTCTTCGTTAAATCCACGCCTACACCCACACCCACACCCTAAAAATTAGAGACCTCTATCTTCTTGTATTCGAAAGTTATGAAGCACCAAAGTTGCCTAAAATGACCTTTTTCCCATATATTGAGCGATTCAAAATATTCCAATGGCTCAATATTTTCAAACAAAAATTTTATTGTAAACAGAACTCACTCAGATATATGTCTTCAAAATATTTCAGCTCAATCTGTCTAGCGATTCGTGAGATATCATTGCATTAGGACTCCCCTCGATGAATAGGGTCATTTTTAGGGCTTTTCGTAAAATGCTAATAAAAAATCGAGGGATCAATATTTTTTAAAACGGCTTGCGTCAAAATTCTTAGAACTCGTCCCTCTACAACATATCTTAAATTGAACAAGATTTGACAACCTCGATTGAGCAGGGTCTCGATGAGATCGGTCGTGGCTTATATGGACTGGCTCTTATGAACTCTAGGTAGGTATAACAAGGTAAGAAATAGCCTATTTTGTAGAGGAAAATGTTCTGTATCTTTGGACATATTACATGAATAAACGGAATAAGCCGTTGGAGAGAAAATGGCACAATATGACATACTTCTGAAAAAGAAAAAAGAAGTCGCTTTTTTAACATGATATTGAGATTGCATAGAATGTGGGTCGTTGCTTTTCTTTTACAGGGGCATTCGAAAACGATAAGATTTTGAATTTGTGAGTTTCTTGACATAGGGTTTCTAGTGAAGTATAAAAATTGGCAATCAAAAATTTGTTGGTGGCGTGACGGACGCTCTCTTGATTTTTTTGTTTAAACTTTAAACTGAGTTTTGCTCATTCGCAAAGGAAACGTAAAATTATTTTGAAATTTAAGTTGAAAAGTTGAACTTATTTTAGAGTGAAGTTAAAGTAGACATCTCTAACCTCTAACCACTAACCATAAGGTTTAGTGCAGAACCATTATTTTTATGAGTGTTATCCAATGCTTAATAGCATTTTGATCAATATTGGTTTTCAAAATGGGTATTAGAATCGAACAACTAGCAACTATATAGACTATTGCATACCATTACTGTTGCTGATTTCGGCTGGCAAAATTTCCACCACAATGGGATTGTTTACTCGAGATCCGTAAAAAACAACCATCGCAAGAATAAAGAAGGCTATAGCCGCCAATATGGCAAATGTTCCACATCTAGCCACTACATCTGCCCATAGTGACAACGATCTATTAAAAGAAAAGGGAAAGATGAAAATCATGTAAATTACTATTCCTAATTTTATTCGTACTTTGTGGTTCTTGTCATCGAGTCACCTTTCTCACTGCCAAAACGATGTTCCATGTTTGTCGACCTTCGAAAGTAATTGGTGCAGTTCGTCTACTATAATGTAACTTACTTAAACTGTTCAAAGAATTCTAAAAACTTCAAATAATGATACATGTAAAACACATTCGATTTGTCAATCTATTGTGAATTGTTAACATTGCAACATTGTTCTTGGATTCAAATTTGCATCCTTCAAATCCGCTTTTCAAACCAGCTTTTGATGTTCAAAGCCCAAATACGCAGAACTGACTATCTTGTTTATTACATTACGTAAGCTTCTCGCATGTGAATATACTTATTTATCCTAACGTTAGACTCATTTCGCAGGCAGATAAATGCACTGTTTTTTGTAACTAATGCTGTACGATTGGATGAGAGTCAAAAGGAAAAAAACGAACAAAGTTAGATGAATGTCGGAATGAATAGTATGTGTTATTAGGGTATCCAAAAGCAAGATGTTCGACATGTAACTTCTTATGTGATGACGAAATTTGATAAAATTTGTTTCGACGAGCGTCTTAATTATTTTTGACAACTCGTTGACTAAAGTAGTAGTTTAAAACATTCACTACGATTATAAATGGTACTCAGGGGAACTCTCAAGTTGCTTCCTATCAAATAAATGACTTCGTTATCATGATTAGTATCATAGACATTGCTGTTTTTTTTCGCACTATTGTTGGAGGAATTGCTCTTTCCTGATAATTATCTCTTTATCTTAATCTCACCATGGTAATACAAATAACATTATCAATTGTTGTATCAAAAAGTCGTTATACAAAGCACTGAAAAATGTGAAGCACTCAGTGTTGAAGTAATTGAAGCTTAAATAACTTAAATAACTAATGTGATTGCAAATTTGCATCGTAATAACTTGTACAACTGGTGGTGGATTGACAAATCGAATGTGTTTTTCGTCGATAGTCATTTAAAAGTTCTCCAAACGTTTTAGAAGATATAATCATGTATCAGAATCGTTTCACATAAGCCATTGCCTACATTGTTCAATCAATAGTCATAGATTAGAATATCTTTTTCATACGTTCTACGTAGAGACAACAATTTCATCGATATCCATAGAGGTCGATCAAAAACTATTGCTTTCTTACTTAGATATTATATTTTTTCTAGCAATATTTTAAGTTTTTTTCTTCGAAACATCAACATCTTTACAAGGACGTATGTGATTTTTAATTTCAGTAGATAAAGTGGATTGAACAGCCTACATGTCGTTTAATTATCATTTTTCAGTAAGGCTATGACTTACAAGCGTTCAGTTTCGTATCTTGATGTTTGTGAGATATTGCTGCATTATTAGATACATGTGTATATGCCTACTTTACAGTTCGAATCTATAACATAAAATGAATTGTGCTTGATCAAATTCAACAAAACTTTGGTTCTAATAAATATATATAACTGTAAATTTCACGAGAGTTCTAGGCTCTTAACTTGATTCGATCAGGCTATATCAGGATTCTCAAATTTCATTTTTCATGATTTAGCTCACTTTGTTTCTTGATAAGCTTCCTAATGATTTTCTTCTTAAATTTTCTTTTTTAAGAAAAAATCTACGCGTACACCTCTTCTACAATTTGACCGTGATCGTTTATTTAATATTTTCTATGCTTAAAACGATGTAAGCAAAGTTAGCTCTCGAGTCTATAGTTTTTTGTTCGGATTTCTTTTCGGACGTGTGCTCATTTTTCAACCAATTTTATTAAATGTATGTGTTAAGCCTGTATCTAGTGGTACTATTTTCAAATGTAATTATCTGGAAAAAAACTGACTGCACCTCTAAGTACTGTATTTTACTAACTTCTCAACATCATTTTATGCTAAACGAAAATTTTTGCCAAAAGACTCTCTCAATTAGAGCATCCTTAGACGTAGAATAAAATTTAACATCTAGTCCAACGGGGAAGAAGACCGAAGCAAGTCGAAAAAAACAATCCAGAGCAAAAAAGTATTGAAACGGAAGTTCATTTTTCCTATGGCTGGTTTGAACATGGCAAACGTTCACAAAACACTCTGAGAAGCGATAGAAACTAGAATAATAGACGCAAATACAATAAATTATGAGCAAAGTTTCAGAAAATTCAATAGAATATTAAAAAGTTTGTACAATCTTTGGAACTTAGAGTTTATCAAAAAAGCGAAGATTCGAAAAGGTGAAGAGAAAAGTTCAGAGCTTTGCGTAGTCTCATAGAACGCCATGAACTATACGAAATTACAATAAAATAAACTTGAAACTTGTTTGTATTAAATCTGAAGAGCACCAAATTAAATCATAGTGTAGAATCGCTGTTTTCTCTAAAACTTTCCTAAATCAGAGATGAGAGAGATAGCAGCCACTTCGAGTCATTGAGAATCACTTTTGTTGTTCTTCAAGGCACTCTTTGTGGTCTGTTGTCAGTACATACTACAAGTGCCAGAAGAAAATTATCCTTTCTCCTTTTTCTCTAGCGGTTGCGGAAAGAATGCATAACAGAATGCAGAAGTGTCTGGTAGAGCAACAAAAGTGATTCTTAGTGGCTTGGAGTGATTATTATTTCTCTCATTCCTGTTATTATATATTCTTGCGACATCCACATGCCGTTGTCATTCAGCTCCGTTTTAACGTACATGTATTAGATTCCTGAAAGCTGATTTCGTTCGGCACTTCTATTCGCACAAGTGCGTGCTTCGGGCCTCTCATTTAATCTGTAAGTGCAAGTCTTGCATGTTTTATTAGAGGATGCTTAGTACTCTATGAACATTCCAAGCAAACTTCTATCGACCATATATTGCTTCAGATTGATCTTTCCCAATAGCCTGATTCTCATCAAAATCATAATATTGATGGAGCTTTCATGAGCAGAAAAAAACATTCTGACAAGCTGAAATTTTGAATGCGTCAAGCACTCACTAAGAAATTTTCGTCGCCGAAATTTCAGCTCCAGATTATTTACTGGTCCAGAGATATACTGCTCGTTATATACTAAAGAACTGATCGGTAATATTCGACATTTGTTGAGGGCTTATTGATGTCAGCGATTTTTTCTAAGTTTAGCTTTTCGTCTCATCTACTCAAAGTACAAGCTGTAAGTTAATCGCATATAACCTTGTCCAGATATATATGCTTCAAAGAAAAGATTAAAACAGGTTAATTTTTGTAGCGAGAGTTCTAGTAAAACAAAGTCAAGCTTCGCCCCAAGGGAGCAATACTTTATCGGTGGACTTGCATCAATATTCGGCAACCGGCTATCTCTACCAAATATATATCTATATTAACCTTCATGCTCAGATTTGTGTCCAATATCGGATTGACTGATGCCAATAGAAATATAAACCATTTAAGTCTATGATCATTGATTTCACAGAGTGGGCCATGGCTGACGTGCAATCATAAAATCTTCTGTTGATGATCGGGAAACGTTAGCTTTGTCAAATAGAGATACTACGTACCTTTTTTATGGTTATCGATATCGATTACTGTATTCGTTTTAAAATAAAGTATGCTCGCCACTTTTATACTATGCGCTCCTATGCTTTGCTCCATTACGCATATTGCTTTGGTTTCATGCCCTCTCTCTTTCTCTGTTACACTTTCTTCTTTTCACAAATCTTCTCCTTATATTTACTGAATGGAGCAATACGTGTTTGTTTCACGAATCCATTTGGTCTTCGTCGATTGCATTTCTACTATTATGGATGGATGAAATAACAGTGACTCACTCAATCACTCATTGTGCGTTACTTTTGCGGCTCTCTCGCTATGCACGAGGTCAAAACGAGAGAAAAAACGCATGTTCGATTTTCATGTGCCCATGAGAACAAGGTTGAACGAAACAATAGAATGAAAACGTTATTTCTGAATAATAAAGAAGTCCAAAATTCGAAACTTGAATACGAATATTCACCTATTGATTTCGACTATTGGAATATTCGAATGGTTTTATGATTGAGTCGAATATTCGCATGATGTATGGGCTGCATAGTTGAATACATATTCGCATGCTTAATCGGTTGAATAGTTGAATAAAATATTTGAATGGCTAAATGGTTGAATAAATATTCGCATTATTAATTGGTTGAATAGTTGAATAGAATATTTGAATGGTTTAATTCCCTCGACTGAAGGGAGGGTCATACAAAATAAAATGCGTTTCTTTTCTTGCTTGCTTGTGTGTTTGCTTGGGGTCAAAAAACATATGAGAGATTAGCTTATTCCTAGGTTTTTCGGACTTTTCATGGAACTCTGCTAGAGGTTATCGAGGGCCAGAAATCCGAAGCTGAGGTCGGTTTTTAATCCGGCTTTCGATTGGTCAAAACTAGATCAATCAGAAATCAGCTTTTTTATTTTAAACCGTATTGATCTTTGGTTAAAACTTTCCTATAGCTTATGGAAGTCAAATGCTTCAACGATTAGATGCCTTATTTGAATTTCCAGGAAATTCATTTGAATTTCCGGAAGCTGATTCCACTTTCAATAGATGGAAGCATAGGAGGTATAAGAGGTAATGGAGGTATAGGAGGTAATGGAGGTATAGGAGGTAATGGAGGTATAAGGAGGTAACGGAGATATGAGAGATAATGAAGTTATAGGGGGTGATCCAAGAAGCATGTTGGGGTATTGTGGAGGGTGGGGGCACATTAGTCCTAATCCTTATTGCTAATTTAAAAGTTTTAGCTTCTCTTGAAAACCGATGTTAAAATGACAACCATAGTAGCGATTACTGTGTACACAGAGACGAGCATGGGTCGTGGCTCGTCGGAGGTGCTTTGCTCCCCCATGCCGCGACGCTCAAATAAAAGGCCAGTTATTCGGGGAAGCGCGCTTCTCCGCTGTGATTGTTCACAATGACTTTTCAAGTTGTGGAATAAATAAAAGAGGAATGAGATAATAATTACTACACTAAAATTTTGGACTGTTTTTTCCAAAAAAAATGTTTTTTTTTTATCAGAATACCCTGGGTGTGGTTGTGGATCGGTGTGTATTAAAACCAGAGCAACGCCCACACACACATCCCACGCCCACACCCACATGCCACGCAAACACCGACCCTCACCCACACCCACACCCTCAAGATAGTTCAAGTAAACCCGTATTTTGCTAGAGGACGCTCTAGTAAACGATATTGCCGGCAGATGTGTCAGCAAGCAAACCGATTTTTAGTAGAAATTTTAAGGAGTATGACGCGTTTTCACGAATGTGTCGCGAATGAGCTTTGCTTCATTACCTCTCAGAACGATGAATATAAGCTCCTTTTTTTTGGTACATATGGATATCGCCGCCATAGGATTGTTCCTTAGATTTTTGTTGAGTACCAATGTGAGGGTGTCAATTTGATTAGATCTATTTGTGACAAAAATTTTCATTCGGACCCGCATACAATTGTGCACAATGATTTTGACGCTAATATCAGCGTACACACACCTATCCACCACTTTGGAACATTGGATACTAGCTGTGTTGAAGACTGTAAATCGGAATAAAACATGGAAAGAGCCGAATATACAGTCGAGGATCAAGCGAGTCATACGAACGAGCGTTCCTTGTTTTTAAAGTTTGTTAGTAAATGATGATTTACATATTGTTTTTTATTATTATTTATATGTATACATGCACATAGAAGTCTGGAATATAAAATATAAACTATTATTTCTTTGTTCTAGATAGATTTGTATATTTGCACTTTGCTGCACTTTGGTTCGTGAAACGGAGTGCAACATCTCACTTCACCTGCTGAAAAAGAGTGCGGGATCTCACTATACTTCGAATTCTCATTCGGAACACTGGTCAGTGATACGGTACTCGTACATGTGTCGTCACACTAAGACACACATTACGTACTTGTTGTAGTTTTGCTAGGAAGGTTGATAATTTTGTATTCATTCTTGGATTCTCTTCCTATGTTATTGATATGTTTAGTTTAACAATATGATTTAACTTTAAACTTTTTTAATATTTATTTAAAAAATGTGACGCTTTGTTGTAGTTTACAACTTCTTCAGACATAATTTTGTATAAATCTAAACTATGCATATAGAAACATTCGGTTATATATATACATTGTTTAAGAGAAAAATAGACTAGTCCATTTGTTTTTCTTTTTTCTTCTTTTTATTTTATTTAATAGTGATACGGAACAAGATGGTAGTAGTGTTGTTCTGGATTGGCGATTCATTTCCATATCATTATTAAATAAAATAAAAAGAAGAACAAAGAAAAACAAATGGACTAGTCTATTTTTATACCTATTTTTCTCTTAAACAATGTATATAAATAACCGAATGTTTCTGCATGCATAGTTTAGATTTATACAAAATTATGTCTGAAGAAGTTGTAAACTACAACAAAACGTCACATTTTTTAAATAAATATTAAAAAAGTTTAAAGTTAAATCATATTGTTAAACTAAACATATCAATAACATAGGAAGAGAATCCAAGAATGAATAGAAAATTACGTACATGTATCGACACACTATGGCACAGTGTCAAAACGTGACGGAACTTTATGTGTCACACAATTTGTGTCGACACATGTGTCGGTAGCGTGTCCGATTGACATGGGATATAACTGAAATTTTAATTTGTTTTACAATTGTTATCAGTAAATGTTTTTGAAATTTGAAAACCGAAAATTTAAGACCTCAGATTATTTTAAATTTGACTGAATTAAATTTAAAAAACGACTGAAATCGAATTTAACAGATTTTTAATTTCGATTTTATGTTCGCAAATGAGAGGACACGACAAAATCATATGCTGGATTTGAATCAGAACCGTGTGCTTCAGATTGATCATGAAGAGCTCGTTTACATTGTTCAAAAGTAACTATACGAAGATAATATGGACGTATCGAACGTCGCGCTATTAAAAAAACAACAATTCTTTTAACTACTAATGCAAATGTCTTTTGCACTCGATTGACTACATTTTAGATTACATAAACTTAACATCTCAGATAATAATGATGATTCATCGATGCGACTAAATTAGTAACAAGAAACAAAAAAGCCTTTATTTGTTACATAATGAAAGTAATGCTGATGAGGTCGTTGTCTTGATGCTTTAACGACAATGTTGGCTTCTACAAAAATAACTTAATGTGTGATTTCCACTGCCTAGTGCTATGCAAGTGGAGCATTCTATCGTGCTTGTTGTTGTTATTCGTACGTCTAGTGTTTTTCTCTTTCTTTCTTTCTATAGCTTTGATATTGGTCGTGCTTATTTACTTCATATTTTCTTTCTCGATTAGTCGCGTGAGTGACCTTGTTTTTTCAATTTTCGTATTTGATTTTTTTTAATTTTGTACTCAATCTTATCGACATGTAAATTGTGTAGATGCATCTTCAAAAATAGACGAGAAAATAAATATTTTTTGTTGCTATCAAGCTGACATATCTTTTCGAAGATTATATTTTGATAAATTGTGATAAAAAGAAACTTAATAATAATAAAACTCTTAAAGTTTTTCTTTTCATATGATATTTTTTTAATTAATTATTATTCTTATTTTATTTGAATTAGTTGAAGTAAAACAATAGATGGAAGCGATTACAACATATACACTTGAAGAATGTATTGATCATATTGGCTTAGGAAAATATCAATGGCGTTTGATGGCCATACTAGGCTTTTGTTCAATGGCTGATGCTGTAGAAATGATGCTTTTGGCTATTTTAGGACCAGCAATTACTTGCTATTGGCCTACTGTTACAAAAGTGCATATGGCTGCATTAACTACTGTAACTAGTTCTATACATATATATTATTCACTGAAATTATTATTTTATTATAGGGTGTTTTTGCTGGTATGATGATTGGAGCATTTATATTTGGTATTATAGCTGATAAATATGGACGAAGACGAGTAATTATTATTAGTGCAGTATTAAATACTATATTTGGAATTTTTACAGCTGCTGCACCAAATTACTACTGCGTATTACTTGCAAGAATTCTTGTTGGATTTGCCCTATCAGGAGCTTCTCAAGGGTAAGTAGTGATAGACGTATCATTTTTTATAGTATAGATTAACTAAATAGTAACCATTCAGATTCTATTAATAAAACAATCGAAACACAAAAAAACATTGAACTCGGAACGAAACTAAAGGCAAGGCTATCTCGTGAATAAACTAGTATTCTCACCAGTTCTACTTCATGAAAATTTTTAATCGAATCCGGTTCGATTGAGATTATATTCAATATATAATATATTCATTTTCGTACCTTGATCCGTAGAGATGAATGATTTAGTTTTCACTATTTTAATGATGACTTATCATTTGATTGCTGTTTTAGTTCAACATTAATGCTCGAATATTTACCATCATCTACTCGTGCAACAATTATTATTGTTTCTGGGTTATTTTGGTCATTAGGTAGTATTTTTGAATATGTCATGGGTATGATCATAGTTCCATCATATGGATGGCGTTTGTTAACAGTTCTTTCAGCTTTACCAATAACAATTGTTGCTATTTTTATGTATGTAAGTATTTAATAATTTTTTTCATTATTCAAGAAATACTTTTTTTTCTTTTCTTAAGTTCGTACCTGAATCACCACGTTATTTTGTTGCTAGTGGTTGTCCAGAAAAAGCTGAACATGTTTTAAAAGCAATAGCATCAACAAATAAACGTTCTTTACCAGAAGGAAAACTTCACGATGTTCATGCTCAAGTTAGTTTGACAAAAAAAAAGAATTTTTCAAAATACAAAAAAAAATGTTTTTTGTTTTGTTCTCAATAATTAGGATGAATGTGGTTCAATAAAACATTTATTTCATGTAAATTATAAACGTACATCATTTTTACTTGCATTCATGTGGATGACCGTAGCTATGAGTTATTATGGCTTAGTCTTAATCAATACATCTATAATAACATTATTTGATAATGAACATGAACTAATAAAAAATACAAGTACAATTAAACCATCTCAATGTAAAATGTTAACAACAAAAGATTATCAATCCTTAATATTTACAACATTTGGTGAAATGTTTGGTATACCATTATTATTATTTTTTCTTGCGTTTTTTGGTCGTCGAATAGTTTGTGCTATTAATTTTTCATGTGCATCATTTTGTTTTTTATCATTTCTTTTTATTTCTCACACCAAACCATGGATAATTAATATAATTACATTTTTAGCACGAATGTTTATTAGTTCACAATTTAGTTTAGTGTATCTTTATACAATGGAAGTCTATCCAACAGTTATACGTGCTATTGCTATTGGATGTGCATCGTCAATGGCAAGAATTGGTGCCATGATAACACCATTCTTAGCACAAGTTCTAATTAAGCACACGTTTCATGGAACTATTGCAATTTATACGATAGCAACAGCCATAGCAGCTATTTGTGCATTTTTATTACCAATAGAAACAAGAGGACGTGAACTAAAAGTAAAACTTAATCTTTTGTGGGACTCACGTATGTTTTCGAAGAAAATAGTGAGTGTAAGTTTTCAGTTCGAGGTTGGCGGCTCCCCACCCCATTACAGACACATAGCAACGGGAAAGAGAACATTACAGACATACCCTCCATTACAGACCATAGCAACTCCAGAAAAAAAAGTAAACATTTTTTTTCAATGCAATAGTAGAAAAAAAATCAGTGTAAAATATGAGAAGAAATTTTGACTACTCTGGCATAAGCTAGAGTATTGTGGAAAAGTTGAAATTAATAACATTCGTATACTAGTATTCCTGCAAGTTCAGTTTTGGATTTTTGTCCACATAAAAACGTATTTAGGATGTCAACGATCATAAGAAATCATCGATTGATCAAGTTATTAATTTGAAAAAACTCACTCAGTACTAGTGTTGTGACTTGATAGAGATGTATAATAGTTCATTAATACTTGC
>CAJNSZ010000013.1:1755986-1941109 GCA_905329745.1 Rotaria sp. Silwood2
CCTGACGATTCGTTCAGGTAGTTAAGCCACCGACGACACATATACTATTCGATGCAGAATTTCAAGCTCTATCAAATGCTGTACAACTTGCACGACTCACGACCAGTCGTAGAGGGTTTCACCGTAAAACCTTTAAAAACCTGAAGAAAATGACATTTCTAGCCATTAATTCGCCTGACGATTCGTTCAGGTAGGTAAGCCACCGGCGACACATATACTATTCGATGCAGAATTTCAAGCTCTATCGAGTGCTGTACAACTTGCACGACTTACGACCAGTCGTAGAGGGTTTTGACCGTAAAAACCTTTAAAAACCTGAAAAAATGAAATTTCTACCCATTCATTTCCCTGACGATTCGTTCAGGTAGTTAAGCCACCGGCGACACATATACCATTCGATGCAGAATTACAAGCTCTATGGAATGACGAACAACTTGGGCGGTTCGCTAGCAGTGAGATTGTGTTCTCAACCTAGAACTCAGATAAACTGCGAAAAGTGGGAATTTCTACCCATCAATTTCTGAGACGATTGGTTTCGGCACTGAAGCCACCAACGAAAATTGCAGAATTCAGTTGAAAATGTCGCGCCGTATATGTTTGTATATGTCGTGCATGCATAGACGGAAATGAGATAGCAGTTGGAAGGGCTTGCGATGAAAAGTGGGTAAAATTGGTATGTGTCCTTAGCAATTGTTGTGCTCATTCGTTTGGATTCAAGGGCTGCAGAGAAAACGCATTACATTTGGCGCAGAATCAGACGCTGTTTTGAGTAGTACACTGCTTATATGGCTAGGCACCAGATTGATAACAGCTTGATATATCGATCTGCTAGAATTGGAAGAGAAAGTGGGATTTCCTTCCATTAAGGCTCCTAACGTTTCGAGATAGGGCATAAATCAGGGGTGATGTATGTCGCATGTAATCCAAATTCTGCACCGCATCTGGTAATGGCACCCGTCCGCGCAGAAAAGAAAGATTTCAGAAGCCTGTGAAACGAAAGTGGCTTGGACAAATAGTCAAACTCCCCTGTGATCGGCCGTGAGCCCCGCAGGTTGTACAGCACTCGATAGAGCTTGAAATTCTGCATCGAATAGTATATGTGTCGCCGGTGGCTTACCTACCTGAACGAATCGTCAGGGGAATAAATGGCTGTAAATTTCATTTTTTTCAGGTTTTTAAAGGTTTTTACGGTGAAAACCTTCTATAATTGGTCGTGAGCCATGCAGGTTTTACAGCATTCGATAGAGCTTGAAATTCTGCATCGAATGATATATGTTCCGTGTGTGGCTTAAGCACCTGAATGAATCGTCAGAGGAATTAATGGGTACATTTTGCAAGTTTTCTGGTTTTGATGGTTTTTTGTGTCAAAAGCGTCTTTGATTGATGGTGAGGCGTGCAAGTTGTATACCATTCGATAGAGCGTAAAATTCTGCATCTAATAGTGTGGTTTTCAGAAGTGGCTTAAGTTTCTGTGCGAATCGTCAGAGGTAATACTTTCGAAAACCCTGTTTTGGAGACTTTCCAAGAACGCAGTCTGTTATGGGAGACTTTTATCGAAATGATTTATATGCCGTTGGATAGAGCATAAAATTCTGCGTCGATTGATGTATGACTCACGAGTGGCTTAAGTACTCAGGCGAATCGTCATAGGTTTTAGGAAAAATGGTAGTTTTCTCCTATGGGTGTTTTTGATTGTTTTGGCTTTTTTGGCGTTGAGGTGGGAGTTTCGGCGAATCTGAGGACATCATTAGATAGAGCTCATCGAGTTCTAGATGGCTTACTAGTTTTCTTTTGTGGCTTAGTCCCTCAGGCGAATCGTTGTGGAAAATACTCGAATCGGCTGCTAACTTTTCTTAGATCCCCGTATATATGTATATCTGTATGATATGAAAGAATCCAGAAGATTCAATAGAGATTTTACATCCTAAAAACTAAAATCATTTTTTTATTTAGATGATGATATATGAAAATTTGTTTAAAAATAACAAACATGGAAAAATAAAAGTTAATATTGTCCACTTAAATAATTTATAATTGTTGCTGTGTATTGCTGTCGATTTTCTTTCATATCTTTTTCTTTTTCTGATTCACATTCTAAGCTGAAAAAAATTCAAAATATTATTGATATTTTATTTTAAATGTCTTTATACCTTTTCTTTTCAATAGGTCTTTAATGTCAACTTGGGTCTCCATGCGTGTCAGCTAAAAAAAGTATCTGTTTCTTGTTGTGTCAAATTTGTAGTCTTGTCATCGATTTTCTTTTTCAATCTTCTAATATTTTTTATTTCTTATGAATCCAGATGGCACGTCTCTCTTTAATACCATTGATATACATATGCTAAATAAAAAAGACTGCTCCTTTCTGTGTACGCATTATCTTACTCCACTTTCTTTTCTGTTCCATTAATTATGTATTGCCATACAGCTTATAAAGAAGGATATCTTGTTCAAATGGCAAATTGAAAGATACTGACGACGATCTTCACATCATTGTTTGCAGATCATTTTTCTCTGTTTGTTGCCTTTTATCATGTTGTGTCCATTAAAAACATTTTTGAAGAAAGCCGCAGTTTACCAGGATTGCTTTTAAATCTTACTCCGATATTGTTTTGATAACTGCAGTACGCTTACTTGTAATCGCAATAGCAGATATGGTAAATCATACTTAGACGTTCACATAACACAGTGAATTTAATGGTGAACCCAAATGAGGGGTGTGATTATGGTTATGAATGTGATTATAATGAAAAGTCACATAAGTACTTCCACTTTTTACATATATCTAGCGCAGAGAAGAAGTGCACAACCGTCAGGTGATTGATATTGGGTGTTTTCCTTCAATTTAGTTATTCCTGTCCCTCATTATCTTTTTTATAAGCCGAAATAGATGTCGTTCTCTAGCTTAAAGAAATACGATTATTAAATATTACAGCACAATAATTCAGCTAAACCAAGTACAATACAACCATTTATTAACCAAAATCGCCTATTGTCACATTATTAATCAGTTCAGAAAGATATCTGTTCTTATTTATTATTTCGTTTCGTTGTTGATAATATCTCATAATCTAACGTTAGTAATTTAAAAATTCAACTAGAATATGCGCAAACAATAAAATCATGGTAAAAACATAGCCAATGTTTCAGGACGATTTCTCAAACCGCGGTATATCCATATGAAACCTAGTTCTCAGTGGTTTAATCTACATTTAATATATACTATTGCTCTAACGCATTTCTTTTTTCATAAGAATGAAATGGAAACACATATGGAATGGTCAAGTAGATGTGGTACCATGCTCCACACATGATATGGTAACGAGGTTTTTTCCAAGTCATTATGCATTACGAAAATGGCACATGCCGGATACATGACCTACTTTGTAGTCTGCACAGTGCTCTTGACAGCGCACTTCGTCTACACTTTGTGAAAAGCTCAGATGAGGCTAGTTATTGCAGATTAGCTTCACTGAGTCCAGTTTTCCTGAGGATACGCGGGTTATCATGGTGAATTTGATAGTGCTCCTAAATTGATTCTCAAGCATTATTAAAGTGACACAAATTGTTCGAATCTTGAGGAGCATCTATATTCTATTGGTACAAGAAAAAACTGCGGCAATCGCTGGTGTTTCGAAACGGTGTGCAACCACAATATCAAAATATTGTGATTTTCAACAATGATTTCAAGGCACAAAAGTCAGCCCATTTATTCGGCTTTGCAAATCTCCTACTCTTGGGATCTCAGGGAGTTTTCAAACCCAAAATGAATGGTCTCCCATTTACGGTTCTTTGTTATTAGTGAAAACAACAGTTTCATCGACCACTTTTTACGACAGTTTTTTTTAGAATTTTCCTTCATGCGTGATCAGACATTCTTTTTTCTTTTTCTTCTTTATATTTCTAACACGTAGTATATATTCTAGCAAGTGATATACATATTATTGCTTCTTCGTTACAATCTTGAAAACTTACAAATCAATGATATAGATTTTGTATGAACCGTCATGGACAGATGCAAAAGAAGCAATTGTAACCTTACATTTGATTAATCAGTATGAGTTAAAAACTGCGCAAGAGCATCTTTGTAATTGTAGAAATAATGTGAAATTTAATAACTTAACTAAATGAGTTGGGGAACAACAAATGACTATGGATATTGATGATCAAGACATTTCATTTGTTGTTGCCTTTAAAGCAGAAAAAAAGGAAACTCGAATGTGGAACTTCTGTCTTTTCCTAAAGATATAAAAAAAGTTTTTTTGATACTTGTTTTAGTTGAACAAATCATGAGTCACGGCTCAATTACTCCGATAATGTTTTTCTTCAGAATTTGCAAAACTAATAACTTGCGATGGATATTAATAAAATTAACAAATAAAGTTTCATTTGTCTCATGTAAAACGAATTAATCAACTATGCAATTTCAGATTTTAGATTTTCATGGAATCAATTAACAAAATAATAAATAAGAGGATTTTTCACAAAATTTATTTTAAGATCAGCATCACAAATACAAAAACTAAAGCTTGAGTTTCATCACAATGTTTTTTTTGTTATTTTCTAAAGAAGTACAAAACAAATGACAAATTTTTTAATGGATGAAGAAAAATAACCTATAGCACACATTTTTTAAATAAAATTCTCAAAACTATTCAAGCAACTTTTCAGATTCAGTTTCCATGTCCTCAAAATCGCCACCCTTTGGACGATTAATCGCGATTCTCAAGAAAATCGCCAATTTCAGCGATTTTATCGTGATTTACCAACCCGATTAATCGTGAGATTAAATCGCGATAAAATCGTCGATTTTCATTTAAATCGTCACATCGCTAATATTATGGGAAATCGCATGACATCATTCATCTTTTCGTCTCACTATATCAGCAGCTCTATTTCTCTTCGTGGTGAATCTCTTTGGTTGTCTTATTCTCTCTTTTTCTAAAGATTATATTTGTTACCGTTCAATTTGGTTTTTACTTTGGAACAAGAAACATGAAGAAAACGGAGTCGAGAAGGCCCTTGCAATATCAGTCTAATGTCATCTACCTATTTCATGAAAGTCCTGTTGTTTTTTATGAATGTTGATTTTGTTGCAAAAAGTGCAAAAAAATCGTCAGTTTTGAAGATATATCGCGATATAATCTCAAGATTAATCGGGCGATTATTCGCGATAAAATCGTCGATTTTGACGACATGGGTTGGATCAACCAAATTTTGAACTAATTTTGTTTTGGAAAACAAGAAAGAAACCCACAAAGTTTTTATGGCTTAATGAAGAAAGCGACACATTTATGACATTAATAGCTGTTTCTTGATTTTATAGATGCATTCTTATCGACAAGCATTGATTTCGCAACATCTGCAATACGTTCAAGATGCATTTTATGCATATCGTGAATAGCTTACTCATCTGACAAAAACCGGTAGGGTATCGTAGTTTTCGGTTACCGGCCCCATTTACAGCGGTAAAACTTGAAGAAATTGTGACTCTTTCAAAAAACGTCTGAGTTTTCACTTTCTTTTCACAGTTTGACATGTATTCTTTATTGTCATCAGGCTGAGTCTACCTGAATATGAACACAGCGTCAGTAGTATCAAACTTGAAAGTTGAATTCAACTGAACAAAAATTATTCAAGCTTCAACTATCAACTTTCAATTGTCTATGTTTTCGCAGCATCTGCATCGAGAGAGTGGTTGTGTTTATTTGATAATTGAAACTTAAAAATCAACTTTTCAAGTTCGATGTATGTGGAAGGAAAATGATCTTACGTGCCTGTATCAAAGTCATCATGCCGAGTGACGAATGAAAATAATCAATAAGAGTAACAGTCAATACTACTATGTAAAATCGATGATGTTTCCACTTTCATTTATATTCTGTAGCATGAAATACTGTTGATTGAAAACAGCAATGGCTATTATTATCACTATCGAATTTAATAAATGATCGACTTTGTTACTCATTCAAAATCACGTGTGAAATACTGATAGAGCTATACTTATGTCTTACTCTTTGAATGACCAACAGAACGAAAAATTGGAAGAAGCGATGCATACAACACTGTGCTCATGAAGAAATGACTACGTCATAATGATGTTATCTGTTGTAACATAGCCATCGTAAAAAGAATTTGTCTTGTAAAAGTGTATCACCAAGTCAAGCTATTAAGAAGATCTCGTATGGAGGCAGTAAAAAGATTTATGATAAAACCCTGCAACTCAGATTTCTTTATGCAAACAAAAACACTTGACATTCAGTTTCTTTGAATTATTTCTCTATTGTAATTAATGATAAAAGTCTTACTTTTTTGAAGAGCATTGGTAACAGCTGAAACAACAGCTACTCCATTGATTATTGACGCTGCACGTTCTTTAAAAAGGAATAAATGTATAATCTTTTAATTTTTTACATGTTCAACTACATTTCATTTAAACCGTTCAAAGTTTTCTTTAATTCGTTCTTCAATTATACACATGATTAAGTTTCTCATATATAATACTCGATCCTAAATTCAAAACTAATTAAAAGAGGGAAGCAACAACCCCATTTGAAAACGTACGATCGGAAGCGTTCGTATACGATTATATATGATTGTAATGTAGTCATGGATGAAGGTGCCCATCATGATCACAGCTTGAATTTTTCAAATGGAATATCGAGTCCAATGGTAAATGTCAATCAGAAAAATAAGACATTTATTTTATTATTTAGATTTATATCAACAAGAGATTTGTTGTTAAATATTAGTTTTAAAATAGAATTTTATTTCTTTTTTTTAAGATTTAGTCGGACAATAAATCCAATGGCAAGTGTTAATTTATAACATTAAATTATATTTTTATTATTTAGATTTATTTTCTCAGCCAGAATGAACTTCTGAGAATGTGATGATAAACAAGTCATATACGGCAATCGTAATGTTCGTTTTCAAAGCTTATCAATCATTCTTGATTTTTATTTTATGTATCTAGATAGATATTTTGAGACTGTTGATATTCGATGTTATCACTAGACGGTAAGACAAGATATAGAAAGATGACTAACCGAATAGGACTTGAATTCGGCTTAATCAAAGTTTTTATTGTTACAATCAGAACTGCTGTAAACATGTAAATGAAGGGATAATTGAAAGTCTAATGAGAAGACACTATTTCAGATATTTATATATTTTTAAGGACTACTGTTGTATATGACTTGTGAAAAAAAAAAAGAATTACTTTTTTTCTTTGTTCTTCATCAAATAGCGTCATCTATATTCATTAAATTTTTGTTAGAGACGTCAGAAATCGAATCGTACATGAAATATTTTTAATTGGATACTTTGCACCAGAAATTTTTTTTTTCCGAATTTCTATTTCATTACCAGCTAGCTAGATATATTTTAGCATGAATAAATCATCCGAAGCATCTACAAAGAAAGTCGCTTGTTTTGAACCACGAGAACAAGTGATGGATACGCAAAAAAAAGTATTTATATTATAAAAGTCTTGTCTAAAGAAGAAAATTTTGATTTTATATAGAATGGTACAGATGATCTTGATAAATTGGCTCCAGAAGATATGACATCAAAGGAATATTATCTTGATTCAACAGCTCATTTTGCTGTTCATGAAGTTAGTTTAAAAGAAGTTTTTAATATTTTTCTAATTTATTGTATTTTTAGGAGTTATTGAAAGATGAAATTCGTACAAAAACATTTCGCAATGCAATTATTAATAATCGGCATTTATTTAAAGATAAAATAGTATTGGATATTGGTTGTGGTGTTGGAATATTTAGTTTGTTTGCTGCTAAAGCCGGCGCAAAGATGGTTATTGCTGTAAGAATTTTTCTTTTAAATTGAAATACATATTTACATTATTTAAATAGGTGGAAAAATCGAATGTAATTGAATATGCAAAAAAAATTATCCGTGCAAATCGATATGATAAAGGTAAATCAATATTTAACTAAATTTTCATATTAAAAAACAATTAAATTTTTGTTTTAGTTATCAAAGTTATTAAAGGTAAAATAGAAGATATTGAATTACCTGAAGGAGTTCAACAAGTTGATGTTATTATTGCTGAATGGATGGGTTATTCATTATATTATGATTCAATTATTCAAAGTGTCATTTATGCAAGAAATAAATATCTAGTATGTTTATTTGAACATTATATTTTTAAACAGATATTGAAAAATTCAGAAATAAGAAAATTTTTATACATTGTCAAATTTGATGTACAAGATTCTTCTATTGTTTATGCTAGACATACGTTTATGATAATACAATGGCCAGACGAGAAACTTAAGTGTAAACGCTTCTTATGTTTTAAGACGTTTGTAGACTGAGAAAAGTTTTTGGTAATTATAATAACGATCATATTTCGAAGATTCATAAAGCTGAGTATTCGGATTGCATATCACTGTGACAATATAAGGAGTAATCGGGTCATATATACAGATATATAAAGCAAAACTTGCCTATATCTCCTAAAGAATCATCGTATTTCATAAAAGACACCTACCAAATAGAGCTTGTCGTGTTAGTATAACTCAAAAAATGTCCTATTAAATGAGTTCGTTCACGAAAAATAACAGTCAACTATGAATTAATTATTATAAGATTATCGCTAAGATTACCTGAGAAATGTATAGGTCGTGTTAGCTGCACAATAGAAATAATCGATAGAAACTATCTTGTATCTTTCGATCGGATAGAAAATTCAGACTAACAAAATTTCGTTACACTTAGGAAGAAGTACGAATCGGGTCCAAAAAAATGTTAAACCTGATATACTGTACTGACAAAGCGCTTTTTTAATAAGATGACTCGGGATGACTTTTTAACTGTCCCGCAGATCTCTGATCTCTTCATCGTTATTCTATCTCAACTTTTTATTCTATGTTGAAAACAGCACCGTAATATCTATAGTAAAAATTCAGAACCTGCAAACTTTGATGAAAAATGTTACGGTACAAAAAGCACTTCTTGAAATTGCCAGAATCTAAATATATATTTCGAATTTCATGATGATTTGTAATAATCTTATTGTTAGTTATACTTTGGAATATTTCTTTAGAAACCTGGTGGTGTTATTTTTCCGGATCGTGTAACAATGTATATGGTTGGTATTGAAGATCGTGATTATAAAGAAGATAAAGTAGAATGTAAGTTTATTTTTCTTTTGTTAAATCTTATTCATTATAGTATTCATTTAAGGGTGGTCAAATGTTTATGGTTATAACATGAGTTGTTTAAAGAATTATGTCATGCGCGAACCATTAGTTGATACAGTTGATAAACGTCAAATTTGTACGGATCATTTTCCTCTTAAAGTATAATAAACAAAAAGAAAATGTTTTTTTTTTTTCGTTACAAAACTAAATTTCTTCTTTTAATTAGACAATTGATCTGAAAACAATGACTGTTGATGATATAAATATCGATTCAAAATTTCGACTTTGTGCTTTACGTGATGATTATATACATGCATTTGTTACTTATTTTGTCGCAGAATTTACTGCATGTTCACAAAGGACAGTAATTAATACCGGTAAGATAATTGAAAGAAAAATTTAATAGAACCTCGCTAAATTTGGTAACCTATCTTGAAACAATATAACATATGTGTGGTTTTTTCAGAGCAATTTTCGACCTATCGAACGGTATATAAGAAATCAAGTTCTTTTCAAATTTTAATATGCTGAGGGTTCATATACTGAATTTGTTTTTTAAATTCCATTCGATAGAGTTATAGGCGTTCTTCAATTTTCTATAATCAATAGTTCTCATTGTTGCTTTCTCCATATTTAAAAATGCTCTTTTTTCTTAGATCAAACGGGTACGGGAATATGAAAAAATTAAGTTTTAAAATCAAAATGGGATATTTAATAGATTCTTCTAAATTTTCATTCATAAACTAAACCTGAATACTTGCAATAAAAATAAAAATTAACATTCTTGTACCCCGCCTCTAGAGGTCTGAAAGTAAAAAAGTGTACTCTTTGTTTATAAAGGAATTATTTATATCAGTTCATCGGAGATAATGTTTTGTTTATAGGAACGTTGAATATTGCTAAAATATCGTCTATATATCAGCCCCTTCATACAGGACAATAGACCATTCCAGTGACAATCTTGCAAGTTGAAAATGAATCCCTACTACTCTGAAAGACGCAACCTGTGAAATATATAGGCCTTGAGAGTGTGTAATTCTTGTAATAGTTTCATGTTGGTACTCGTTCTGTGTCACAGAGTTGAGCACACTGAAATATCATATAGCCAAGCAATAGCCTAGACCTAAGAAAAGTGATCATTTTGAAGTGTGAAGAAAGCAACGAGAAAAACTATAGATTATAGGAGATTGAGGAGCCCTGTAATTGTATCGAATTGAGTTTAAAAAAAACTTTGCATTAGTTTATGTTAGAACATCATAGGGATTGTAATGTCTCTAAATGCCTTATATATTTCTCAAGGACTATAATCAGTATATGGACCTTCAGCACATCAAAATTTGAGAAAAATTTGATTTCTTATATACTATTTGATGCGTCAGAAATCGCTCTAGAAAATCACATATATGGTATCCTGGTTCTAGATCTATCACCAAATCCGACGATGTCCGTTTGATAAATGATTATTATTATTACTTTCTTTTAGCACCCGGCGCTGGTTATACGCATTGGAAACAAACAGTATTCTATTTTCCTGATTACACAACAATAAAACGTGATGAAGTTTTAGAAGGCACATTTAATTGCAAAGTTAATCTGGAAAATACGGTATGTTTATTCATACAAATAGTTTCAATTTTAATTTAATTTTTATAGAAAAAACTTGAATTTGGTATTGATTTTGAATTTAATGGTCAACTATCATCTTTACAAAGTAAAAATCAATATTTCATGAAAGGTTAAAATTATTTATTGTATGAACAAACTATCAACATTTGTTTTTCCTATTGTTTGTTTTGTTTTTGTTTTTTACTTTGAAACAAGTAAAAAAAAAAAAAAAAAAGGATATTATAAACTTTATTGTTTTTTCGTCGTAAAATTTTATCATTAAAATCTATAAAATGATTTCATGATAATCCATAACTATAAAAGTCTCGCTTGATTCAATCTAAAAGAATAAAAGCAGCATATCGTAAATCATAAGTGAATTTTTGAATTTGAGTTCTTTTTGGAATAAATTGGATAAAATGATTTGTATTAACTATCATAATAATAATTTTATTATGAATAATATTGTGAAGAAACAATTATGAACTCGATATTCTTACTTAACAAATATATTTTTATCAAATATATATATTCCTTTTTGCTAATTGCTGATCTATTTCATTCGCATTTAAAGATTTTTTAGTTTTTAATTACGAATAAATTAAGTGTTGAAAATAATCATCAAACTATTTAAAACCAAAAACATTTTTCATATATTGGCTATGCTGGTAATATTAAACAAGATTCTTTTTAGCTGCAATATACTCATCAGTAAGCATGTTAGTTGAAAGCGCTTTTGATTATATGTCAATATACCTGTTATCATCGTCAAACAAGATTATTGCAATCGTTTAATTACATGTCGAAAAAAAAGCTGATAGTGAAATTCTAATATAAGATACAATTTAAGCTATTTTTGTTATGTATGACAAAGTTGCCTGTTCATATCTTAGCAAGATGTTAATTAGAACATGTCTCAAGGTCAGAATGCCGATATTATTCCGACTCCTGTTGAACTAAATAAGTTTTCAGTTAATCTTCTAATTAAATCTCTGCAGAACTTAAATTTATATTTTCTAACCATATTAGAAATGGTCGACGTCAAGTTCTTTCAGCCTCGATCTTGAGAAAACTTCACGAATGGTAGAATATTATCACTCGACTTATTCGAGTTAGTAGATAACTAATTTTGTCGTCTTGCCAGTTGAATTTTAATTTATACGACGCAAAAGAATACGATCAAAATGAATCGTAATCTAACAGTGCTTTTTGACTTATAGTTTTTGACTCGTCTGAGATGCTTTCAAGTCGGTCAAAAATGCCCATCGAAAACTTCGACCCACAAGTTCCATCCGAACTAATTTTTTTCAGTTTTGCAAAGATATATTTCACTACTCTCGAACAAAAAACTAAGATACAACTTCCAAACGTGCAAAATTCTTGTCCGAACTCATAGCTTTTGACTTGTCGAACATACTTTCTAGCGAATCATTTAAAAAGTTCTCTACTGTTTGATATATTGGTTTTCTAATCAATTCTTTCATTGCTTGCTACAGTAGTGGTTTTATACTGTTGTTGAAAAAAAGAAAAGAAAAAGTGTCTTGCTTCCAATGCCGACAACCGATGTACACGAACGAAAAGATGTCTGAGTTACTAAATCACATGCTTCGAAAGAGTAACATTCAATCTACAAAATAGTATATATATATATATATTTCTTTATTTCGTTGCTTAGACAAACGTCCCCTTCATATAGGTCTCGTTTCAAAATACCATTTTTCCTACCTGCAAACTCTTTAACTTACGAATGATGCTAAATCGAAACATGAAATTTAATACAAGTGTGCACAACTATGAGAAAAATAGATTTAATACAAAACATATTTTAGAATCATTCAATATGTGCTATAGCATTGATATTCTAAAATACTAATTGTAGTTATAATAAATCTAGATACTATTTGACACTTTTCTTTCATTCAAATAATGATCAATATTCAACTAACAAATATGATAATAAATCACTCGAATGGCTTAAAAATGTATATCTTGTTTATTCATTACTCAATTGTTTGTAAAAGCCGAAGAGAATTGCAGTCTTAATCTCGTGAACTATGATCAAAACGAAAACAAGAGAGAAAAATGAGAAGAGAACAAAGAGTTAGTGATCGAGTGAAGAAATTACTAAATAAATATAATCACATAAAGCCGAGAGACAATAGAACGACCCGATCGATGACCACACTTGATCGAGAAATAGACGAAAATAAAGCTCCACTCGTATCTTTCTTTCTTTCGCCTACTTTTACGTCACGTTTCTCCGTCATCGATCCGTATGTGTATGCAATTGTTGATCGTTCATGTTTCATCATTGTTATAATCGACGAAGAAGCCACTTTGTAGGGTCTCATACACTTCCAGAATAGTGATACAAAGAATAGCCATGAAACTTTCACGTTCTCTTCTATTTATATTCTTATTTAAAAGTAATAATAATAATATTATTTCAAATAAATAGATACTTACTTATTTTATTTCTTTAGTATCTATTGTTTTTGCTGCTGAAGAAAAATTCAAAATTGTATGTTACTTTGCAAATTGGGGTAAAAAATAAAGATTTTGTTTTTTTTTTGAAAATAATATATATGTTTTATTCTATAGCTGTAAAACGTCCCGGTGGAGGTTCAATGACTCCTGAAGATATTGATCCTTGTCTATGTACACATGTTATATATGCTTTTTCTGAAATGGATAATAATCAATTAACACCAATGGAAAAACATGATTTAAAAGATGGTAATCAACCAGGTAAGTATTAATATGAATAATAAATTGTAAACTTTTAATTTTTTTTTTCTTTCAAAGGCTTTTTTGAACGATTTAATGCTTGGAAAAGTGTTAATAAAAATTTAAAAACTTTACTTGCTGTTGGTGGTTGGGTAAGATATTTTTTTAATAGAAAATATTTATTAGAATTGTTTTATCATTTCTTAAAGGATATGGGAATGAAAGATTTTGCAGGTAAAATAACAAAAATTAATCTCTTCTTTTTTTATTTCTCATATTATAACATTTTATCTCAAGTGTATTGTTAATGAATATTCTTTACATTATAGTTCATCATGATTTATTGAAAAGTGTAGAATTTTTATCATAGTTAGGCTTTAATTTTCTTTTTTTTCTGATAAAATAAACTAGAGATGAATTGATACTTACGGCAAAACTACCGAATATGTGATCTACCTTTTGAACTCATATTGAATTTATAAGGAGATCTTATCAAGACTAGGAAAACCTTGGAAGGGACCATGTCTAGGAGCTTCTGCAACCAAATTATGATCGCTTTACTGAGTTTTCAACCTATCTATAGGTGCTGACTGGAAAATCAAATTGTAAAATTTGGTCCTTACTTGGAAATTCAATATTTCGACAAAGGAATACTCTTTTCATCCAGTATATGTTTATAAAGGATCACTCTAGGATCTGATCAAATTTTATTGATGAATAATTAGTTTATAACTGCCTTTTCACATTTCAATAAAAAACAAGACTATAGGATACATTTGTGAATGAATGATTCAATTTTATCACAGAAAATTAGAGGATAGAACCATTAAAACATGTATTATATTAATAGGTATTGTTAAATCGGAAAAGACAATGAAAAAATTTGCTGAAGCAGCAGTAAAATATTTACGTAAACATAAATTTGATGGTCTTGATCTTGGTAAGTAAATTTAAAAAAAAAAGGAAAACTAAATGATAAATTTTATTTATTTGTAGATTTTGAGTATCCGGGTAAGAAATAATTTCTAATAAAAACATTGAATGAAATCATCGAAATAATAGGTGTTGATTGGAGAGATAGCCCAAAAGAAGATAAACAAAGATTTACAAAAATGTGTGAAGTTAGTAAAAGAAATTTATTTTATAAGTTGATTAGTTTGTTTGTTTTTCTTTTCAATTAGATTTTATATGCAACATTTGAAAAAGAAGCAGAAACTTCTGGCAATGAACGTCTTCTTCTAACTACCGCTGTAGCAGCAGCTAAAGTGAATATTGATAAAGCATATGAAGTCGATAAACTTGTTCCGTAAGTTTAATTATCTTCATTAAGAGAAGTTTCGTTAGCTTCTCAAGCATTTGTCAACAAGGTCATTGTTTTCTCGAAATTAAGATATACTTTTCCGTTTACATCAATCGATTTATAACATTAAACTGAATTTATTAGAGAATGTTTAGACTCTTACAATTTGATTTTAAGAAATTATTAGTGTTACAATATGAGAAATCAACCTCTACTGTTTTGCTCATGTCTTATTTAAAAGAGCACAAAAAACTGAACAAAACTGTCTCGAATAGTTTTCGGAAAAGCTGCACTTTCATTAGACAAACGTCTTTCGATTGTAGGTAGAGTGGTTTTCAATATGATTACTAATTGAAACGCAAATTTAATATAGTGCGTGCTATAGAGAGTTTTCGCTTTGTAAAAGCATTATAAAGATTTTGGAAAAAAACTTTCAGAAAAGATGGGGACGCATTATTCTCGATGCATAAGTTTGTTCGTTTTTGGTCAGTATTTAGCAGATTTCGGTCAGAAAACTTAGAATTTGATCAAAATTAATATGAAATTCTGAATCATCACTACAAATAAAATCGATTGATGTGTATTTCAAATGTCTTTCAGACATTTTTTTCATCGAAAAATTCACTCCCAGGTCCTTCTTAGGATTTAGTCAAAAAATGAAATTCAACACAACGCATTTTTTATTGCCTAATCATCTTTCATTTTGTGTCCCATTCTCACTTAAAAACCTTAGAACTTATTTTCTGTCGTCAAAATAAGTTTTTGATAAATTTCAGTTTTTGACATAACGCTAGAAGCGATCAGCAATGAATTTTTCGATGAAATAAACATGTTTCAAAGACATGTAAAATGCACATCAGTCGATTCTATTTCTAGTGTTGATTCAGAAGACAATATTAATTTTGATCAAATCATCATTTTTCTAACCAAAACTTGCTAAATACCAGTCAAAAATACACCGAGAACAATGCGTTTCCTCCTTGTTTTAAAAATCTTTATAACGGTTTTGCAGAGTAAGAAATCCTCTATAACACGCACTATATTAAAGTTGCACTCCGATTAGTAATCATATTGAAAATTGCCTTACAATCAGAAGAAGTGTGTCTAATAAAAGTGTAGGTTGTTCGAATGCTATTCAATTTTTGTTTTGTTCAGTTGTATGTACTCTTTCAAATGAGACATGAGCGAAACAGTGGGAGATGGCATTTTTCTTGTTCTTTTTTTCTCAAAGTTCCTCATTCTTCAATGCTTATAACTCCAAACAGTATATTTTAATTGTAACCATAAAATTGACTTTCTCTGATAACTTCGTCTAGCTTCTCTTATAACAACAATTTCTATTTTTAGAGTAATGGATTGGTATGTAAAAATGAAATCAAATTGTTAATCTTCTTCTGTTTTACTCTAAATCTAAAGGTTTAATTTGATGACTTATGATTTTCATGGATCATGGGATCAAAATCGTGCACATCATTCATCACTTAATAGTAAAGATGATGAAAAAGATGATACAATGTATATTGTATGTATCCATATATATTCTATTTCTTATCTTTTCTAAATTGTCTTTTGTTTTTAAAAATAGGATTTTGCTGTAAAATATTTTCAAAAATTGGGTATGCCATCCAATAAAATGATGTTAGGTATAGGAACATATGGACGTGGTGATACACCAGCAATGCCTTATACAGGATTTAAAGGTGAAAGTGGTTTTGTTGCATATTATGAAGTAAGAATCGAACTTATATTTAATTATGTTTTTTGTTTCAATTGCATAAATTTCTAGAGTTGTGTTCAAATTGTTTGTGAAAAAATGAAAGAAACATGGGATGCAAAACAACTGGTTCCATATATAGCTGGACCGTATAATCAACCAAAAGCTGGTGTAGAAAATGTTCGAAGTATGAAATATAAAGTAAGAAAAACTTTAACAAAAAATTAGATAAGAAAAACAATTGTGTCGTTTTTTTTTCTCTAAAAGGCAAATTATATTAAAAAAAATAATTTGGGTGGTGCTATGATTTGGACACTTGATATGGATGATTTTCGTGGACAATTTTGTTGTCAAGGAAAATTTCCTTTAATAAAAACAATTAAAGCTGTTTTACATGGACAACTTAAATTGTTACCAAAAGAAAAAATTTGTTCAACTTGTCCAACAAAAGAATATAAAAGTGAGAAATATATTTCTATGAATAAAAATATCATGTTTATTTTATTAGATTTTAAACCCGAAACTCAACCACAAACAACTGAAAAAACAACAAAAAAACCAAAAAAATCTAAACGTGATGCAGATACACCATGTAAAATGAACTTATAAAATACAGAGAATAAATTTCCAATTGATATTTTTATTTTTCTAGCACCTCAAGATGTATGTGAAGAATTAAAAGATGGTCAATGGCCTGATCCGTCAGATTGCAAGAGTTATTATTTATGTCGTGGTGTAGGCAGTCAGTGGGGTGAACAAAAACGTGAAGTGTGCTATACTGGTAAGAAGCAGAAATCTCCAATAATTAGTTGAAGCATTAGGAAGACCTTCCCTCCCCTCCTCTTTTCGAAGTTTCTCGAGAACAGCTTGACGGGAAAATTATTGGAACGTAGACTGATCTCGATAAATACAGTAAAAGTTGTCATAGACTCCAAATTCACAGATGCTTCTTTCAGTGAGATTTAGGAAATGTAAAGACTACCAACGGACAAAAGTGGTCTTCCACAGCATGAAGAAAAAAGATATATACGCACTCCAATTTGACCAAAGTACTCCAAAAAAAAGTTGAACCCGATCAGACGTACTGTGTGAGAGAAAAGAGGAGAAAACTTCGGTTGTTTTGTTCAAAAATTCATTTCAAGAAAACGCAAAACAAACTTTCCTGTATGTATCAGGACTTTTTTCTTCAGCTTCAGTGATTCAAAACTCACCTTGCTCAGCGGTGTTACAGTTCTATGAGCACCCTTACTCTCTACATCTTTGGAATGAGAACTAATCATTATCATTAGGAGAATTTTGCATACAAAGAATAATCGTAGTGCGAATTTTTTATCTAGAAACTTCAAGTGTTGAGTTTAATAAAAGTGTATTAGCTAACAATGAGGAGTCCTCATTTATATGGCATTTGAGAGAGGACACTTCACAGATAAACTGAAAATCTGGAAAATGTTGATTTTAACATCGAGAAAGGAATCCTCTGAAGATTGACATATATTTCTCCAATAGTACAAAAATATGAATCGATAATATTTGCCCAATTGAAGACATCATAATTTTTCTCCTTTACAATATTCGATGCATTCTACAGCTTAATCTCAATAACTGATAATAAGAGTCTTTCATTATGATTGGGCAGAACGTATTAAATCGTGTGTCTTTTCGATGAGCAGAAGAGATGTATAATTCAATCTTCTATCAGGTTATTACCATTCCTACCTTCTGTCATCGTTCCATACTACTCTTCATCTCACTGTATCATAACATCAGAGTTGAACAAAAAAATAAATTTGTCATTTAATTCTAAGAATAGAGATCCACGTGATCAATTTACAGATCTCTGCAGATGAGTCAAAAAAATCTGATAATGAACATGAAGAAGATGAATATAAAAGTGAAAAAAGAAAACTAGTAACCTTCACAATAATAGTAAAATCGTGATTTATACTACAATCGCTTCCAGCGTCCTCCGTTTAAATTCGCCACTGCTTGATACGTTATTTTTATTTATTTTTATTTATTTGATTAAACACTATTGATCACGGTCATGATCATTCGTGACCGTGACAAATAGGCAGGCCTCTAATTAAGGAATTAATATTTTTTTTACACTAGTGAAGAAAATACCCTATTTTGCCACTCTTTCTGCATGAATGGATTGAGTTCAATCATTGTCGTCGCTTTTGAATACTTATTACTTTTAAATTTAATTAGAATCTTTAATATTTTGATTTCGAAATTAACGAAGAAACCTTTCCAAGGACATCTAGATCTTCCTTTAACTGAAATTTTAGCCCATAGCACAGAATGTACCAAAGAATTGAATAATGGTATTTTGACCTAGAATTTTGCTTATAGATAGACCTACTTATAACTAAAATGTTCTCTTCATAAAAAGAATCCTCATTTTTCAGGAAAGATCCGATAATCTCATGTTTTTCCATGATACAATATCTCATGAAGAGAACATTCCTTTGAGATGAAATTTTCAGAATATTCTAGTTACAAGTAGGTCAATCTCTAAGCAATGCATCTGATCGAAATATCATCAGTCAATTCTTTTGTATGTAACATGCTATAGGCTAAAATTTCCGTAAAGCATTTATGACTCGGTAGGGAAGGTCTTGGTGTCAATATTCTTTTGAGGCTTTTAATATCTTATTGGAGTCTACTTTATGTGCGAAGTCCGACTTCAAAAGCGATTTTAAAGTTGATAAGATTTCTTGGTAAGTTAAATTCGAGATATCAGTAAATTCCGATTAATTAATAAATACTATAGAAATATAAATTTTCGAACGTAGTCAAGTTCTATCGCGTAATCTTCTACATACAAAACGAAATGTTGAATAAGCACTATTATATATTTGCTTTTTTAGGCGCTTATTTTGACCCAAATGAGAAAACATGTAAATGGGTTGGCATGGATAAGGTTTGTTTATCAATTTGATTATTTTTTTCTATGTACCAATATTTTTTCATTAGCTTAATTGTGAAGAACTTGTCGAAGGTTATGAAAATCCCGTAGCTGGTGTTACTCGATCAGCCGATGAAGCAGAAGATGATGATGATGGTGGAGATGATGATGATACTTCAACGGATGCAGGTGCATCATCAAAAAAGAAAAAAACTAAAGCACCATCGAGTAAATCGATATCAATATTAAGTCGAACAACGTCTGAATTTGATACATGTACAGCAGAAAAACCAGTTGAATTCGATCCTGTACAAGGTAATAAATATATTCCTTTTTTCTTTTCGACATGACTCGCTTCATCTACTATAGCATTCTATAGGTATGCTATGTTACTCTTGCGAAAGTCAGAAAGAGAACAGCGATTGCCAAATCAGTCCGAATCAGACGACGTCGATTATTTGCGAAACGAAACAACAAATTTGTTACAGCAAAAAAGCCATAAACGTCGCCGGTAAAAGTCAAAGAATATTCTTTATGTCTCTTATATTAAACATACGATTGTATATAGGAAAACTACTACAATTCAGTCGTGGTTGTTCAATGCCTCCACCATCGACGGGCAATCTCACACAACAAACACAATGCCTGTCAAGCAAAGCAGAAGGCAAGACAATATGCGTGAAATATTGCCAAACCAACCTTTGCAATTACCTGGACATAAGGTTATTTTTATTTTTCTTCAAAAAATCATTAAATAAATATTTGTATATTTCTCTTTTAGCGATGGCGCTTTGGCCGTTACAGTCAGACGAATAACACACGTCGTCTATTACCTATTAGCTCTATTAATAATTGTCATATCAACAAATCATCATTATTAATTATGACAATTTGCATAACTGTTATAGTCGGAGAACTAAACTTTTTTGTTTATCACTAATCGTTGCTCTGTTTATTTGTTTCTTCCTTTTTTTTTGTTTCTGTACCTGTTTGATCTTTTATTTCCTTGCATCAATCAAAGAGCAATACTCAACAGATTTTCACCTGTTATCTTGTGAGAGGATTTTATTTTTTTTCTTTATCACGAAGAACAAAATACTTGTATGGATCGTGTCATACTTCAAGAATCCCGACATGAAGAATATGATGACGTAAAAAATCAAATTCATATCTATAGAATACATTAATCTTGAACAAATAGAAACTGATATCAGTAGTATCAAAGATAAAACTTCAATGTATGCCATAAGTTTAACATTAGAGATCTCTAGATTAAGTGTTGTCGAACCTCAATAAGAAAAATTTTCTGACCTTTACCCTACCCTATTCTCTAGAACAAACATCCTTACATTATCCTAAGATGTTTTGATCGCACTTTCCCTTAATATTACCCTAGCTGGAAGAATCTGAAAGTTATAAATATTAAAATAGTATCATGATAGAGACATGCAGGGTAAGCTTTTTTCGTATCCTGTATTCCGACTGAGAAAAACTTTTTAGCTCTTACCCTGTCCTGCAGTGCAGCTCTATCCTACTCTACAGCATAACTATGCTTACCCTATTCTACAGAGTAAGATCGGATAACCCTACACATCTCTATTTACCATTCTATTATTGGTAAAAACTTATAGTATTACACTTCTTTTGAGTTTCAAAAACAAATGATGTAAGTTCATTATTCTAATATATTGCTGAAAAATATTTGAGAGAAAATCTTATCTCAGAAAGTTGCTTGCGTTTTTCAATACTCTGATGCAAAGATTGCTTGGAATTAAGATATGATTAGTTTTTAAATTCTTTATGATGTAAATAGAAAATTTGAGAATTTATTGTTATCATTTGATATTTGTCTTCAATATCAAAAGTAGGAATCATTTATGGAAAGATATTCAACAAAAAAAACATATGAATATTTAATCCTTTTTTTCTTTTTCTTCAATTATAGGTTTCATGGTCAACTTATGTATATAACAGTATTGAGCAAAAAATGGGTCCGTCAAATTGAAACCATATGAAAGTACAGAAAAAAGAAATTTTTTGTTCTCTTTACTAAAAATAGAGAAGTGGATAAAAGATTGTTAAAAGAGAGCTGGAGAAAAAAAAAACGAAATATGTTCTTATGTGCCCTTGTGCACTATCGGTTGATTACATGTTGTCCTTGTTGCTCCATCTCATCGACATCACCCATTATAAAAAAAAGGAATCATACGATATCGCATATGTTCTCTGACGAGAACTTTTTATGATACTTTTAGTCTAATTGAAATATTTTTTATCGTCTACTTTTTTTCACAAGCAAAAGAACTTTGATTTCAAATGTAGATAAAAAATATTTCATTGAAAAGAGTTTTATTTCTAATGGCGATATGGATACAACATCATTGATTATGTGAGTATAATTAAATAAAATAATATTTTTCTTTTACATTTTAAATGATTTTTTCTTTAACATTAGTATTATATGTGTACTTATTCCAGCTTTACTAGCTATCAGTATTTGTATGATTATATTCTATTCAAATTGTAATAGAGATCGAAAATTTCATCGTCAAAGAAGTATGAAATTATTTTTTATTCTTATTGAAATATTTTATGAATGTTAAAAAAAAACCTAAAGTAGCAATTAAGAAAAAAACCTTGAATTATTATTTTGATAGTCTCTTGCTCAGAATTTCTTAAAATATAATCATATCTATGATATGATTAGTTAGACTAAAATATTTCTGATGAATCATCTGATTATTGTTTTTACAATACCGAAAAGGTTTTATTTGAATTAAAGAAGACCATTTCCAAATATTTCTCTTGTTGTACATTTATACTCAGCATCCATCAGACAGTAATTCTTTTGGAAACGTATTAAAGTTAACATTGGCTTCATCAGAATTATTTTATGCTTTCGAAAGTATTAGAACTTGACATTCCGGCACTTAAAATTGTCTTCAAAAAGTAGGTTTCCCTAGTATCTAGTGTAAAAAAAAGTCAATTTCTTAGGTTTTCATATTTGAAATTATAGAAATCTAGAGTTTCTTGGTATCGAAAAAGCTTCTAGAAAAATTGTTTTTTTTCTCGACATGTTTTCAGTATAATTTTCTTTCATGAATAAATAAATTTAATGAGATGTGTTAGAATTATATTTCGATACTCTTTCCATACGTCGTATTTTAAACCATAGAATAAGTAAAGACGGTCACTTAGTGTGAGGATTTTTCTACCTGAACTTCAGAACTGTATAATGAGAAAACTAAGGATTCTGTTAGTGTAAAAAACTCATATTTAGGATTCTCTTGACGTAGGCTATAACAAAAAGCTCTCAATTTTCATGGTCAATGACTTTGAAAGTCTTACAAAAAATTTATTAAGCAATCGCCTTTGACTTTCTATCGTTAGAAAGATGATTCTAATACATGTAATCAAATTTAGTTACTTATAGAAGAAAATTATTACTGCAATAATATTGAAAAAAAAAACAAGTTTTATAAAAACCTTCTCGATATAAAGAAAAAAATGACACTTGATAAAATGATTGCCTCACTGAGTAGTATCGATTCTGAAAGCTCCAGACTTCTATCATTTAGAATAGAAAAGTTCTAGAAATTGATTTTGCCAGGAAAAATTCTAATAGCTAATGGTGTGAAGCCATTAAAGCATCATTTGAGAACGTTTTTAAAGATGACTGTAAGAGTAAAAACGTCAAATTTTATTATTTCTGGAAGTTATGATGATACGCAGTTCAAAGAGTCACCCTAGAATATAACTTGTCTGTAAAAAGTCTTTGCACAGCACATCTAGATAATTTTTGTCCATTTAAAAGTCATCGAAGAGAATCAAAATTAATCAGCCTGAATCAAAATTTCATACCCTTTGAAATTATTGATTCAGATTTTTTTTCTGACCTGAAGTTATTTCATTGAGAGCAAACCTCTGGTGGTGGTTTAAAAGAAAGGAAGTCTGTATTGAATTTTTCAAGTAGTTCAGTTTTAAGTTTTGATCAAAACTGCCTCAATCTAAAATTATAAGAAAGTCTTATTATACACAAGTTTTCTAGAGTAAGACTTGCTTTTTGTGTACTCAAAAAGTGAGTACACTCTAGAATCGGTCAGTATGTCCGGCCGGCCGGCCGTTTACACGATAACTTTCGAAAGGAGAGTCCGATCACGATGAAATTTTCTACACAGTTCAGTCTTTACAATATCTCGGTCGAGTTCGAAGATGAGAAGGATCGGCCGAGCCGTTCCTGAGTTATTGCAAAAATACCGATTTTTCCCTATAGCTTCCTATNACTTAGCACGTCTGTATTTTCTCCTTGCAATTTAGTGATAAAAAGCACAGTGAATGTACCTTTTCACTTTTTGAAGTACACATAACACTCGGATTTAAATCCGAGGTTTTCGCATTTATTAAAGTATCCGATGGCTTCACTTTTTACATATTCCTACAAACAATCGGAATCTATTGTATTCTAGACACCAAATTCGAAAAAAAAAGAAAAATTTTTGTTTTCGAAAAATCCATTTTCACATAAAGAGAAACTGTTTGGAGAATATTTTTATGTTTAAATTATTTCAAGTCTTACTTCAAAAATGTTTTTTTTGTTCGATAATCTTGTAAGAATATTTTGTAAACATTATGTTGTTCCTTTGCAGACTTATCCTTTGTTTGTCATCATTCACATGAACGAGTTCCTCAAGATAATTATATAATTGATTACCCACGTACTTCTCATCGCTATCAACAACAATATCGTTTACATGAATCTCTGCCTGCATTTGAAGAATCGTCACCATCATATGACATTTCTGTTAATCAAATACGAAGACAAAAATTACCAATATTTACATCTATTCGTACAACACCAATAACAACGAATGTTCAACAATCGTCACCTACTATGACGTCATCTATACATTCAACAATGCCACCTTCTTATGCTGAAATTTTTTTAACACCTTATACATTAACAAATCGATGATTAACTTTTAATTTTTAATTATTTTTAAGAACATATCCATTTACTTTTTACTTTTTTTATTTATATATTTTTTTTTCATACTCTAATTCATGACCATTTACATAATGTAGTTTTTGAAAAATATAAAAAGTATGAAATGACAAATGAATTATTCTATTATTATTATCATTAATAAAATTTGGCATTAGACAATAACTCCTTTCTTTGATTTTAGTACTTCTCGTTTGTTTTACAGTTCAGTGAATGATTGTTTCGAATGGTATTATAGTGTTCTGATACTATTCAACAAATGACTTAATACTAGAGATAAAATTAGATGTCTTCAACACACGGAATAATCACTGCTTAGGAAGATGATTGTTCTACTTCTAAAGCGTTACTTTTAATGGACTCTGTTTGCTCAACTAACAGTAATTAAACATTCGTAAAATATGAATAAAATTGTCATTTCGAATAATTGAACACATACAATCAATTAAAGCAGAAGATCTGTATTACGTTTTTTTACTCTCTGTTGCGCAAAATTTACGATAGACAATGTAAAAAGTACATATTTTCATCACAAGAAATAATCTTTGCGGATAGTACCCATCAGTCATAAAATTTTCGAACTGTACTTTGATACTCACAGTGGAATTTTCTAATTGGTATTGGATAGTCTCTACGGAGGTACGAGATATTTTTTTCCAAGTTTTTGTATTGGGTGACTAATGATCCTACACATTTCTCAGACGACTAGAGTCCATCAAATCGAAAATTTTCAGATTCAAATCTGCCTCGAATCTGATCGGATTCGGGTGTTCGTATCAATTCGATGGGCTCTATCTATGAGATTAAAATGTGAAACATAATGTAGCTACTGTTACCAATTACAGAGAGATTATCTTAGGACACATTTCTTCATCATCCTTTTACTTATTTCTCTAGAACAGTTTTAACAAACGAGAGAACTACCTGAATTAATACCCACTGTTTAAGCTCATATCGTGTTCACAGGGAAGTATAAGTGAAACTAGAAAAATTCTTAAAGAGTTTGTGTGCATGGGTCTCTGGAGTCAAGTTATGACTGTTTTACAGAATTTTCGATCCAACTTTAGGTATTTACTGAAAACTCAAAGAATGGACTTTCGATCTGGAATGTCGCTCATAGATAATTCTGATGACTCTGGGAATATTCTAAAAGTTTCAACCGTAAACGATGTTCCTTTATTGAGATATTGAATTTCTAAAAGCAAACGTTCCTTTGCCACAAAAATCGACTTTACTTGCAAATTCAATGTCTCGATAAAAGAACATTGTTTTGGGCTGGAAATTTTACAATATTTCCAGAGTTATTCAACTTATCTATGGGCAAAGTTTCAGGTCGAAATTCCATTATTTAACTTTTCGGTAAATACCTAAAGCTGAACTGAAATTTCAGTAAAAGAATCATAACTTGACTGCAGAGACCCATGGACATGAACTCTCTTAAAGTTTTTCTAGTGTTACGGAATATCTTCTTGTGAATATAATACGATCTCAAACAGTGGCTGTCAGTTCAAGTAATTTTCTTGTTTGACGAACAAGGATCAGAAAACATATCAACCTTTTCATTGCCATTGATTACTTTTATTTTCTTCATTTACATATCTAAATACTCTTTTAAGTTTTTATCAATTTAACCAAGGATCAAAATCGATAGAGCAAATTGCGAACCAAACCCAAAATGGGGCTATCTCTGTTAGAAACATAAATCTTGTTATAGACTTATTTAATAAATAACCATTACGTCCGATAAGTTTTATATATTTCACTGTGTAGATACAAAATGAGTCAAAAATCACTAATTTGTGTTGAATGACATAAAAATTTGACTTTTCACTAATGTGATGTTTTGATTTCTTTTTTGTAATTGCATGTTGATTTATCTATATACAGCTAAAAATCTTTTACTATAATAAATTGTTTGCAGGAAAAGGAATATATTTGAAAATATTGTGTGATAAGTTTATTTCATCCCAGTCAAAATTTATAACAAGAAATTCCAAAGAAATTAATGTCATCGTGTCAGATATATCTGTTTATTTTGACAACGATAATCTTTAAAACAATTAAGTATTACACTAAATCACCAACAGAGAAGTCATTCGCACTACTTCCATTCAAATCATTAATCGGTGTTCGAGTTATAAAACATTTGAATCCGATGAAGTTGTTGAATTACTATTTTGAGACATTATTTAAAAAAAACAAGTAAGCTAACACAATTGAATAAGATAGAAAATCCTAAGATAAAGAAACGACAACAGAACGAAATAGTAAGTGAGACATATATGTTAAATACGCATGAACGAGACGAATGAACAAGAGTATTTTATTGAAGAGACAAAATGTCCTTCGGCAAGAAATAAAGTGAGAAAATATGACGAAGAAAGAGCTTGAGAATACTCCGTTGTTTTGTTTCGTTGAATACCAAGAATTTTCTAAGATTGATAAACAAAGAAACTAATTTTTCTTTCTTATTCAATCTTGTAGTGTCAAAAAATTGCATGCATTTTCGATTACAATAGGGAAATGGGTCACAAAGACAAAAGTCCAATAACAAAAAAAGAGAATAATGGACGACATAGAGAGAATTAAAACATAGAAATATCAACATCATGACAATTATGAACATAATTATCTGTGTAGAATTATTGAGATAGGACTATCGTTCAATCAAGATGTATCAACATGATGCAAAAGACGGTCTATATGTATCCATTCGGTCATGTATCAAAGGATAATACTATGAGACTAACGTAAGAAGTATTATAAGAGAGAGAGAAACAGTCAAACAAAACAATAGGTCTTTATCTTTTTTCGATAGAATACTATTGAAAAACCATCGCGACTTGCTGTTTGATTAATTATATAGGCATAATAAATGTTTTTTAGCATGAGTATATTGTCAAATACTGAGTTTATATCAACAACAAAATATCTGCAAAAGAATGCATTTTTTCATGTCATTCAACACTAAATGGGTCATATGTGACCCAAGTTGTTTCAAAGAATGGTCTTCCAACGCATTGATTCAATAGTTTGTGAAAATGTTCTGGATGGATAGTTGATATCTTAGGTAATATATATCAACCGTTAAAAAAAAAGTAAATGATCAATCTGCTCTGATACAAAAAAAAAACGGAAAGAAACTGGATCTTTTTGAAAAATCATGATTTTCCAACTCAAATATTCTACCAATAGGCAATGAGAAAAAGTTTAATTCTTTAGCATTTTATATTATATTTAGTGCTGTACACAATGTTAAAGAATCGTCTTGATTCGATTCTTTATTGCTCCAAGCAGATAGGTTTTCTAAATGGATCACAAATAATCCCCTGGGGAGTAAAAGAGTTAAGGACCGAAAAATATAGTTCAAGCTCCATTGATCGAACAATGCTTTCGCATATTTAATCTAAACTTTGAGCCAACAGCTGGTCGATCTCTAAAAGCAAGTAATATATTGATGGTACAGCAATACAACAACCGTTTTAATGTATACCGAGCAAGGCTAATTGAAGATTTATGAGGTATGTGGACAAAAATAGCATGTATCAAGAAACAATTTCAAATTAACCTGCTTATTGAATACAAGGCCAAAATCAAACAAATTGAATATTAATGAAATGTTCCAAAAAGTACCACATTAAAGACTTTATTAAATAAACATTATAAATAAAATTAATATCATATATTTCATTGATTCAATGTATCTTTTTCTTTATTTTTATTATATTAGAAATGGCAATACAGAAATTTCTTTTTTCTTTTTGAAAATCTCCAAATATTTATTTATAAGTTTGTCAAAAATAACATGAAATATGTATTTATATTTACAGTTGCTACAACAACAAAAAATCACCTTGTAATCATAAGACACATCAACTAAATATTTGTTGAATTTCGCAATCAGACTATTAACATATTATTATTGAATAACAAAAAATATTCGAATAAAAATTTACAATCCTTGATAATATGATAAAATAAAAGCAAACGCAATCTGAATAATTACCATATTAAATCAACTTTCGTAAAAGAAATTTTGCCTTGTTCATTACTTTACATCATTAATACATATATATGCAACTCGATTCTTGTCGGTATTTTTTTCCTCTGTCAGAGCTAAAAAAAGCTTGATCTTTAATTCTGTCAACGAAAAAAGAAAAATAACAAGTATTATTGTGAAAAAACTACCGAAAGAAGTGTCAATTCGTACATTATTTTTATGTGTTGACTGTTTTGCTTTTGGCATTTGTCGTTCTTAGTTCTTAGTTTTTTCTTCTCCACGTTTGTTTCATACAAAACCCACAGCAAAGTTTTTCTTTTTAAGAAGAAAAAGAACATAAGAATCAATATCATTCTTCAATGAAACTAAAGCTTATCTAAGCAAACCAATACAGGTGTCTTCATGTATCATACAAAAAAGAAAAGAAAAAGGAAAAAAAACGAAATCGAATTAAGAAAAAAATAGAGGAGGTGGGGCATGATTTTTTTTTGTAATCAATTCATTCATTTGATTCTCTAAAACTTACAATGGTACGTGCCATAAATAAATAAAAGTACATTAGTGAAATACTTAAACAATTGCAACTAAAACATTTATTCTCTATCATTAACATATATCAACGATCAAACTATGTCGGCGGAACATCGGCCAGGAGGAGGTGGTGTTGGTGAGGGTATTGGCCATGTTTTAGCATCATCAACTACACCATCTAGTAGTAATGGACATGCCGTATTCAACAATTCATCATTTGATCGTAATACATTTGTGCTTATGTAAGCATTTAATACTAGTCTTTTTTTTTTCTATAAAAAACGAAGAAAAACAAACCATGATTTTATAAACAAAAATTAAAAAAAGATTAGGCGTTTTTTCTTTCTCATTGTCCGATATCAAATGTATTTAATAAATAATTAATTAATAATACTTTTTGTAGCATATTCTATTAATGAATATCAAATAACAATAATAAATAAATAAAGAAATTGTTTATTTATTTTTTCTTTTATTTCAGGCTTTTAGCCATTTTACTTCCAATTGCTCTCATCGTTATTCTTTGCGTTGTTACATATTGCATCTATAAATACAATAGAAAATTAGCTTCAAGAACACCAACAGATGCTTCAATAGGTACATAATTAAATATAATATTTTCTTTATAATCATCATTCTTAAATTCTTTTAGTACCATCTGATCGATTTGATGCTCGTACTGCTACAGTTATTTATAATACTCAACATAGTCCATTTATTTTCGAAGATTTACCACCTTCATATGATTCACTAGGAGATAGTAAAAAACATCCATCTAGTACAACAACAAATCCAAATGAACAATTTTCATTGACAATATTACCTAATACAACACTGACAGATACTGATGAAAGAATAGAAGCAGTAGTAATTGATCCAACAGCACCTACTCCACCACCATCTTATATCAATCTTGATGAATCAAATAAATCATAAACTACTATAAAATCTCATTGAACAGTGTTTATAATCTGCCTGGATGAATTATTTATATTTTTCATGGTGAATAATATTGATTACTTTCAAAGTTTTCCATTTTCTATTTTTTTTCTTTTTTTTTTTTTGTTAAAATACAGACAATGATATTAATTTTATATTAAATCAGTAAAATTAGTGGGATAGTTAATATAAATTTGAACAATTTTTATCAATTAGAATTAGCTTCTATTTTTGATTTGTTAATGAGAATCTATTTAGATTTATTTGTTGATAATGCATAATAAATTTAACCTTTACTCAAAACAGAACCATGATCTTGACGAGTTCTCTTTTATAAGATACTCATGTTAAATTCTGAGCATCCAATTACTGGAATTCTATACTCAGTAGATAATGAGATACTAGCGATTAGTATGAATTAATAATCATTTGAATACTTTTTTGTTGTGCAGAAAAATCCAATATTTAATGTCGTAGTAATAAAAAATAATAAATAAAAAAGGAAGTGCATAAAAATATCTCATTTTATTATTAAATTTTCTAGTATATCTATGTCAAGAATAATTAGACATATTTCATTTCATTCTCATTTTGTCGATATTAATAAATATTTTGTCTTTGATTGTCAAATAACCTTCTGAATATCACTAAAGAAGTAGAAGTTTGTTTTTTTTTGTCTGTAAAATATTTGATCTAATTATAAAACAAAACACGCTTTCATTTTACGATCTTCTAATGTATCCATGCAAAAAAAAATGTGACACAAACACTCGTTTTAGCAATCCATGATAATTTCTTTCATTATGTATTGTTTGTAGATTAATATGAGAGACACATGAACATGAGAACAAGAAAAAGAATTATTCTGTTCTTACTGGTGAATGGTTATGGAAAAAAGACTTCAATTTCATTAACAGTGACAATAAAAAAACAGACTGTTGTAAAAAAAAAAAAAGTACTTTTTTTCTTTTACTTTAAAGACGAAGCAATTCACAGCGTAGGAAACGATAAAAAAAGAGATGATTTTTTTTTGCTTTTTCTTTATAAAAACAGAATCGAAAAATAAGCAAATATACTTTGAGTCGATCATATACACATGTAAGCGTTGACAAAGGTAAAAAAAATGAATGTGGGAATTGCTACCAGCTTAGCTCTGTTCTTCTTCCAGCAACTATTGATTGTCAAGGTTATATATTGAAATGAAAATTTATTTGTTTTTAAATTTTAATTTAATAGATTCAAGCAAAGGAACAATGCAAATATAATAATGCAAATGGCACACAATCTACTATTTAGTAAATTAAAAAATGTACCTTATTTTCAAAAACAAAGATGTTTCTTCTTTGTTTTTTAAATAAAGTTGTAGCGATGATTGTTGTTCATCTGTAGCTTCATCGGCTGATACAGCATGTTGTTCAAGTATTTCCTGGAGTTCATTGTATGAAATTTTGTTTATGTTATTATGTTTTTTTTATATTCATGATATCTATTTTGTTAGAGCAATTCCTTTTTTTATCGTTGCTGGAATTTGTTTTCTTGTTATTTGTTTCATTTATTGTCGACCATTATGGAAAGTATGTTTATGTGGACATAGATGTCCTTTTGGCAATAGAACACAAGGTACGTTATCGGTTTTTCTTTTCTTTAAACTCAATTATAATATACAATATTTCAATTATGATCTAGTTAATTCATCAATTTCTGCAACAGCCAATGATAATCCAACTCATGTAATGAACAATGATGATTTACCCGATTATGAAACTATTGTAAAAGATTCATCAATGAAAGAAACTACACCACCACCATATAATTTTGTTGCTTCACATCCAAATGATTTTGGTATTGAAGCACGTATTCCAAGTGCACCACCTCGATATTATTCAAGACACAACTCAGTAGTTACAGTTCATACAAACATTCCTATCGAATCATAAACTATATGTATATTGTCAAAAATCGTATTTTTTTCTCTCGAATTGGTGCTCAATTAACTAGTTTCTTTACACTGTCTCATTTTTTTTCGTTATGTTTTTTTGTGTCAGTGTAAACGATACCAAATTTTGTGATTTCTACGAACAATATTGTTTTTTTATATTAAAGCAAAACAATTCTATAAGTTTTATTTATGCATCGATACCTCCTATTATATATTAAGAATGTCATCATTGATAAAGCGACACATGCATAGAAAAGAAGCTATTTCGATAACTGAAGGATATACGAGTAAAAATGTCAAAGATAAAAGAGGACGAGACTAAGCAGTATTACCTCCAAAAAAGAAGTAACAACATGATTTCTTTGATCATTAGTCACGAGTTAATCCCTATGGAGAGGAAGTGATGGTTGCAAACTTCAGCTCATTCTTCCTTTTTTGTTGTCATCTTGTTTCAATCTTATTTAAATGAACCAATAGTTCAATTTGACATTCAATACACATGTTTAAATATAACACCTGACAATCATTCATTTTCTTTGATTACCTCTCTACTTGGTAATTAAGTATCATTTTCTAATGCATCTAGTAGTTAAATTAACCATTAAATTATCCTTGTTTGATGTTCACCGATATACTCTAATTCAATACAATATACCAAGTACATATATCAGCTGGTATGATCGTACATGTAATGTAACAGTTAATTCAATATTGATTCGATAATTAAATAAAAAAAAAAATTTAAGTTATATTCAAAAGTCATGACATTAGACATGAAATTTCTGTTTTATTATTAGTACATATGTATATAATATTGAACGGAAATGTACTTTTTCTGTATATTCTAAATATTATTTTAATACTCGAGAGTACAATAAGAAGAAATGAAAAATATGATGTTATCTGTTTATCTTCAGTTCCGATATGCTTGTAAACATATTGTATATATACATATGGCGTAGCTTATTTCGTTTAGACTAAACGACGCCTATGACATGCTGTTTATAACAAGCAAAAACAAAAAGAATAAATATATAATGATAATAGGAAGATACAAAGTTCGTCGCAATGATTTATAGGCACCTGCAGTCGACGCCAATATCATGCAGATTAAAATGACTGACGCCAAAATGCAATTAGATAAATTAATTTAAAGATGATTCATAATTGATGTGTTGATTATATAGGCTAATGTTTCTTTTACGGTTAATTTTTCGGTCACTTTGATTTAAAATAGTAACATTTGTTTTGTTAATAATTATATTCAATGTACAATTGAATAGACACGATTTTTCTATTCCTATTGTTCCCCAATGAATAGTATGTCTAGTCATCATATATATACATGTATATATTCGGTATCTTTTTAAATAAGAAGTAAAACACGTGGCAGTTTGCAAACATTGACAAGTATATAAAATTAACGCGGTAGAACATCAAATAGCAAAAAGAGTATAATCAATTGAGACATTCTACTTGGAAAAAAAAAGAGACAAACGTATTCTCAAATGATGAGTAAATTCATGTCTCAATTGACCTCTTGTAGAAGAGAACAATGAAAGTAATGATCTGTTATTAGTATTCCTAATATCAATGATGTCTGTTAGAAAAAAAAATGCCATATAAGGATAGGTGAGAGTCTTTTGTTGTGCTCTATTGAATGAGCAGCTTATTGTTTTTCTCTACACGATCTATTCACACCTATTCAACCGTATGTGTTGTATTGTTTTCATTGACTAAACAAAACAACTTTTTTTTATTCTAACAAAAACAGTAGAAAGCAACTATTCAATTAAAAATTGAATAAAATCACATATTGATTTACTCCGCCTAGCATCAATATGATCGATAGCTATTTTTCATGTATCACACATATATGAGAATCAATTTGTAAAAATAAAATGTTGGTATACATCTCTTTATTATCCACCAGGTGTATTTAGTTCGATTTTTTTCTTTGTTAAATAAATTTTTGACCTTGAATTGTTGAGAGCATTGTGCACTTTTCAATGCCAAAGAAATTTAAATAGAAAAATAATGATGATGATGACAACAATACGAAATGCATGCTAATATTTACTTAAACTGTTTACACTGGGAATTGGTTTTTTTTTGTGCTCTATGGCATCAAAAAAAATATTTTCTAAAGAAAAAAAAAAAGAAATTCGGTCAATCAATATTCATTATGAGAGCTACTGTCTATATGAATCTTTTTGATCGGCAAGACATAAGTTAATAAAGCGTGTTCACTTTGATATATGAGAAGAATATTATTCATTATTGTTCTTTTAAACACAGCACGATAAACCGATATATAAACATTTCATAAGATCAAACACGACGACTTTGTTGAAAATACTATCTGTTTCGATAGATTTTTTAGTTAAATTCCATTTTATTTACTTCATCAACATATGCTTCACATTTGACACTATCAATCAATTGATTGATCGATCCTACTTAACACTCAATTATCTTTTATTTACTATTCTCGGATAACATATACGTCCTATTTCACTTACTAAATACTTTAGGGATTACTTCTACATTCTATGGTAATATAGGTTACATCTAATGTGAATTAATTCTCTCGATGGAATGAATCCTTTTTATTTTTCGAGTGATTATTAAAAGTTCATTCATGAAGATGACAAAAAAATCAATCATTATTTTTACACATATTGCACCTTATTTTCAGATAAAGATAATCAACTAAATACACATTAGCTTGAAAGAAATAATTAGTATGTGTACGATAAGTGAAACAATCGGATTTTGATCATTACAAAAGATAGAATTCTTAGACTCGATTAGCATTGTTGTTAATTATCGTGCTATATTTTCATACACGATATATTTCCATGACAGTAAAAAAAATAAAGAAAAACTATTCTTTTCAAAATCAATTAATCATCAATTTTGTTCTTTCGTTATTAACTCTATCTATTTACAAATCTTTTATTACCCACTGTGACCAGAGACGTATTCTCTAAGAAAAAGCATAAAGCAAAGACTCGACATTTATAGAAAAGAAAGGAAACAAGTATCGGTCAAGTAATCAGGAAAAAGGAGGAGAAGCAAGACAAAGTAATCATCAGTCTGTTGCTAGACAACATATACGAAAAGTTGACCGTAAGGAAAAGGAAAGGACAAACGAAAGGCGAATTCTTTCCTTCGCTTGTGTTCAATATCTCATCATACTCAAGAGAAGAGAACGATAGAAAAAGGAAAGAAATACAATTATAGATTGCTTCTCTCATCATCGACACATAAATTAAAGAGTAGTGACCCTTAATCATTCATTCTATCAAAAACACGATTACATATCGGCTGCTTGTGGACACTTGTTCTCTTCTCTCGTATTGACGTGTTGATACAATACACCATCTATATACGTACGAGGCCGCTATATATCAAGGTGTTATAATGACAAATATAATGATATTTCCATTTAGTATTATAACACATAAAACAACAATGATTGTTAATATTAATAAAAAATCTCAATCATCACATTCACATTTACCTGATATTGTTAATGATTGTGAACAACAACTTCAACATCAAGTTCTTAATTTTACAAATGATGATACTATGAAAATAACTTGTAAACAAATTGCACATTCACTTCGACTTGTTGCTGATCAAGTTGATAAAAAATATTGTCAAGTAAGTTAATTAAATAATTATATATTTTTTTTCGACTTTAAATTAATACAAACATTACGTAGCACACTGTTCTCTTAATAGAACAAATAAACTTTTTNTTTTTCATTTGAATATGTACATAATACTACAAACGATTCTTTTCACTATCAATATCGAAAGATTTATTGATCGATTCACATTATATATTTTTTTTTTCTTTAAATTAAATTAATTTTTTCTTTGTTTATTTAGGATACTGATTTTAATCGAAATTTTCAGTATTTCTCAATACGTCTTATGTTTCATTCAATATTTTGTACATTATGGACACGATCATTGTTATCATATATCCTTGTTTTTTGCAAAACAAAAATATTCTTATATTAAATAATAATAATAATAATATATTTACATTATTGTTTTAGTCGTTTTTTTTTTTTTTTATATTTATATGCAAAAAAAAGTTTATTTGTTCTATTAAGAGAACAGTGTGCTACGTAATGTTTGTATTAATTTAAAGTCGAAAAAAAATATATAATGTGAATCGATCAATAAATCTTTCGATATTGATAGTGAAAAGAATCGTTTGTATTATTATGTACATATTCAAATGAAAAACTTCGTAACAAAAAGGATTAGATTTATAGGATAATCGATTAAATTTGATAGGATATATAAATAAAAATAAATAACCATCTATAATACTGATATCAAAGTGACTTTTTAAAATTATTGTGTAGTGAGTGTTTGTTCAAGATTATATTTCTTTGAGTGTAGATTCGATCAAATATGGAATGATTCTTGCAAAATTAAAAAACACTTCGTTAAGAAGTAAAATGTAGACAGTTTTTTTTTCTGGATTTTAGATCGATATCAACTAATTTTCTTTTTGTTTTATTACACTTGAAACAAATAATTTTGCATGACCTTAATAAATTATTAAAAGATTCAGTTGACACAATGAGTTCAATTTTTAGAGATACTCTATCGAGTTATAGAAAGTCGAAAGCTTCTGAAGATTTTAATAGATTTCTAATATACAATACGTGTTTGCAAACCAAGAAATATTTTGATTTGTATGACGAATGAGTGATGTTTAAGTATCATATTAGCAGGTCATGTTAAATTTAGATATAAAGAAAAGAGGTTTGTTTTTCTTCAAACATCGAATTAGAGGCGTGTAGGAAATTATGGGAAGGGAGTTGTAAACGGAGACACGAGATTCATTTTGAATCTGGCCACCAGAAATAGATGAGAATTCGGCAGATTCGATCGTTTCCGGCCATATTTTCTTGACTTGAATTCGCTTTGAGAACTGTTCGTAATAGTTTATGTCATTTGGTCTTAATATATACTAGACATTCTATCCTAAATGCCGAAATACATTTTAACTGATAGTTTATAAAAGGAAAAATGCTTCTCCGATGTCATCGTTCACTCTTATTCTTATGCAGTGTTGTGCCATCTAGCGAAGCTGAAAAAAGTACTTTTTCTGCTCGGAACATATCCGTTAGATTATACTTTTGCATTTATGGTAGAATATCAACTATATGAATATTTTACCACTTTCATGTTAAGTGAGGAATATGGGCTGGTTTTTTTTTTTTTTTTTTTTTGTAGATCATGTTTGGTATTTCATGCATTTTTTTTTATTAGTTGATTATATATCTTACATTTGATTGGCTTTCGTAATAGTTTCATATATTTTCTTAAAACTTTATTTATATATTTGTTAAGTTTATAAAGGAAATATTTCTTTTTTCAATCGAAAAATATTGTATTCTAGTAAATTTAAATGTCTACATCATCATCAATTGAACAACAACATCAAGAATTTAAACGACAAATTTCAACTCAAGATACTTATCCATGTTTTCTTCTTGATCAAACATTTCAACAACGTATATTAAGTCCAACATCAAATGTAATGCCATCATTTTTATCAGCACAAGCCTTTTCCCCATTAGGTAAAAGTCCAATACCAACATTAGCAACAAATACTAGTCGATTATCAACTAAACAATCAAATCAATATCGTTTATTTCCATCAAGTCCATCGAATAGTTTAAATACAAATCGAATAAATACACGTTCAGCAACACAAATTGTTGATGTACCTATTGAAAAGACAATTGTTCCATTAAGAACAATGGCAGATATATTTCCTTTATTTTCTTATACAAATATGAAAATATCAAATAAAAAATCATCAAATTATTTAATAAATACAAATAATCAAATATCAACAAGTACAACTAGTGTATCAATATTTGGTTTTCGTGAAGAAGATTTACAATTAATTATTCAACAATTCGAAGATATTGGTCAAATTGAAAAAATTGAACGACCTTTAGGTTGTGAAAATGGAAATTTTTTAAATATAATATATACAAATCATGTATCATGTCAAAATGCTCTTAATAGAGATGGAATAGTTTTTAATGGATATATGATTGGTGTTGTACCATTAATTAATAAATAATATTATTTCAATTCTGTGTTTATTTTTGTATGTTAGTTATTCAGATAATAAATAAATAAATATATATGATGAAAATAAATATATTAATCTTCATAGATTGAATTAAAGTAAAATGAATTCAAAAATTGCAAGCAATTTTTGTTTTTTTTTCCGAGGCAAATAGCTTATAGATTGAGTCAAACAATTGGTTTATTATTAAAAATAAGAATTTCTATTTCGCAGTAACATTTTATTTGTTTTCAATGTTACTGTACTCATATTCATTTGTAAGTCTATTTTTAGTCTAACCAGTTTGCAAATTGACTAATTTGATATTTGATTTGCATTGAAAAATAACTGTAAAAAAAAATGAGTATCTTAAAAATAATTTTTAATAAATAATCAAAATATTATTTATTTGGAATATCTTCTGGGGATGGATGAGACCGACTTATGAACTGGACTAGGAAGTTAGATATCAATGACTCGAGACATCCATTCAAAAAAGCAAAATGTGATAATTTAACATAAAAAAAAATCAGTTTCAGAAGAAATTTATATTTTTTTTTCAGAAAGAAAATCTAACTAGTAGCCTTAATTTATATCAATCTTTTAATAAATTTACTAGAAAAATCATATGTATTCCTTCTACATAAGCATCAGCTGAACGTTTGTTTTCTCAAAGTAGTCTTTTAATAAGATCGTATCGTTCAAATTTTTTACCAGCTAAAATTTGCATTTTAATATCTTTGCAATGGAATAAGACAATAATTTGAACGTTAATGTAAAAAAAACTTTAGATCTACACTTTTATTTATAAAAATTGTTGTTTTCTTGTCTTGTGGAACTGTATCATAGACAGGAGTTGATTTTACTGCCATTACTTTGATTATATCATTTTTGTTTTTTGTGTATAAAAACTATTGACATAGGGTATCGTGCCGTGAAAAATTTGTTGTTAACATCTGTTCTAAAAATAAACAGAAAAATATGGCAAAAACAACTTCATTTACCCATTCCTGATATTCTGCTTGAGTTGAATTAATTTCTTCTATTCTGAAATATTCAATCAATCAGAGTAAACATAATTGAATTCATGAGCTTAATATTTCTATGAAAGTAATATTATGACATGTGTTGAAAAACTATTAATAGTTCAAATCAACAAAATAATTTATCCATTAGCTGTTATTATAATCAGTTAAGGAAGTCCTCTCCTCAGAAAATCCTTTTATTTGAAAATAGGTCACATTTTAACAGGCTTTAGGAAAGACGACTTTTTTATTTGTATCAGCATTGACTAGACATTCTAATGTTTTTAAGAGTTCTACTAAAATATATTGCGAATATGCCATTTTAATATGTTGTTTTTTCTTCTGATTTTGAATGAAAAAATTTATGTCTAAACCGTATTTCCTATTTTTTTTAGAAACATGATTTTCAATCAGAAAAATTGAAACTCTTCGCAACCGATTCAAGATATAACCAATATTTAATTTCTATGTTGAAAAAAGTGAGATTTAGTATCGTGAAACCACTTTTTTTTTTGCTTATTCTAACACAATATATACTAAATCATCACAGAAAATAAATGAAAGCAAATTTTAAAATTCAGTTCAGATAAAAACTCCAACCAGGTATCGTCTTTAATTTAAGACAACCTCGAGTTCTGTGCCTTTTGTAGTAATGATGTTATAAGAATTCTCCTGAAGGCTATCAATGCACTATGAATGAGGTGAAAATTTACCCTAGTTTTACGTATCGAGTTGAAATTATTACCAAAAGCATTTCTCATAAGAACCATTCATTCTTGAAAGTCTCAGGCCAAATAAATGATTCTGAGTAGTAAATCTATCGTGAGGGATCCCCCTTCAGAGACATACTAACAATTAATATTAACAAATGAAAATATCTTAATTAAATATTATTCCATTAATTTTTTTCCTATTTTCTTTTCTATTTTAAATGAAAATACAAAGCAGAAATTATCACACATGAACTACGAATAATATTGATTGAATTCTTTTAATATAATAATTGATTATTTAATTTAAATGAAAATATTTAATTTTATTTCTTTTTCTAAATGAAGTAAGTGCACTGATTGATAATCTATTTTAAGATATGTCATACGACATATCAATATTACTCATAAAATTATTCGGACAGTCAAGTCATTCTTCATCATGCAAAAAATTGATGACATGAGAAAAAGAAGTAAATGATAATCATCTAATGACATTCCGGCATTATTGCTTCCGTTTTAGTTCTATTATTAGTGAAAGTATTTGCCTATGTCGAACATGGTTTCCTTCTCAATTTAATTAGTGACACAAGTAATAGATGTGTGAGTAAAAAGTCTTTTAGATAAACTATAATCAAAAAGTTGTTTCTAGTCTGATAATTGACATAACATTCGACCACGCATTTTTTCGAATCAATAAACAGAATAATATATACGGAAGTAGATTTCCCGTGTTAATGTACTTTTTACTTTGCTAAGTCTTATTATATATATATATATCAGATGAGACAAGAAGATTGCAACATTGAATATTTTGTAATTATCTCAACAAAAATAAATCATAAAAAATTGAATTTCTTTTAAAAAGATACAGTGTAAAACTCTCTCAATTTGTGATAATGAATTTCGGAAAAGCTAACTTGAAACATGTAATAGGAAGGAAATAATCGAACATTAAAGAGTTTCAAACAGTTCAAGATTTGTTTCTATGTTTATGAATACATTTGAAATTTGCATTTTGAATGTTTCTTCAACATAACCATTACATTCAGGATTAGATAACATTTTTTTTTAACTTCATCTTTGATTATTATTTCAATATGTTTTGATGTATTGAAATCGAATGAATTTCCATGATGCATATCATTACCTTACACATTATATAAAGTTCATCAGATGATGTGAGATGAAGGAAATCCTCTTAAGTCTAATGTTTCAATTAATCGCACAGCTATAGTTGTCTTGAAATATGAATCTCCGATTTTAACAGTCTTGAAAAGTAACATGAAACAACTTTAATCCTCCTCTATGACAGTAATTATTGATTATATTCATTTAATGATAAAAAAATATACCTAATATTGTATCACATTTTGGTTCGAACTTTATATCATGAATAGTTTTTTTCATATCTATATTTAACAAAATAATAAAAAGTTCGACAGTTCGATATACAAAGGTTTTCATAACTTTGATTGTTTAATGTTCATAAATAATCTCATTTTCAATGAACTTTCATTTGAAATAAAATATAATATTTATTCTATTTAAAATCATACTGATATTCTACTTGGAAAAATATTATTTTCTATCTAGTATAAGGTACAATAATTTCTCACTCGACAAAATTCTTTTCCTCTCTATGTTTAAGTAATCATTACAATTTCCATACTTTTAATTCTTTCTGGTAATTTTCAAACATCACGAGAATTACAATGTCGATATTACACTTATTGAGCAATGAGATTTTACAATAATGGATTTGATTTAAATCGGAAATTAATATTTTCTGAAGAGCCTAAATTATTGTAAGAATTAGAAATTATAGCATCTTTTACTTCTTTCATTGTAGCTTTATCGAAATTTATTATCATAATTTGAGAGAATCATTTACTTTAACTATTATGGATAATTTCAAAATGCATCTTTCTAAAAAAAAAAAAGATTCAAGTTTTTATGATTTGTCTACATATGCATAATATATATTATTACAAACATATTTTTTTTTTATACTTCTGATATAATGCGACATAGCAATATTTCATGCATATTTGTTAATTTTGTAAAAATTCACGAGTATAAGTCTGAAGAATCTTGTAATATAGTTTTTGTAAAAGATTTGACAGTACAACTTTTGAAAAACATTCAAGACTTGATGATTTGTCTTTGTTGAGATATTTTCAAAATATCTCATGTTACAATTATTTTGCCTCTCTCAGCATGTCTACTCCAATGTCACTCCTTAATATAGATAGTATTGATTTCTACAATGATCTATAGGAAAAATAGGATTTCCACTTTATTCTTTTTATTATTAACATAGCACCGAAATAATCTTTTTTTTGTCTATTACATCATTAATACCACTATTTGGTTTTCATTAGGCTTCGATGGAGATTTTTCTTCAGTCGTAATTATATGTTCAGTTGAATCTTTAAGATGAACTGTAGTAGCTTTTAATAACGGACGTGATTCATCTTTATCTGTTATTATTAGACTGTGATCTAACATTGAAGATAGGTCTGTTAATGTTTGTTTATCTAAATCATTTGGTTTTATTTTAAAAAATTTTGAACCATTTGCTGTTGTTGTTGTTGTTGTTGTTGTTGTTGAACAATAATTTCTTGATATTTCTTTTTGTAATATTTTTAATGGTAATTTATTTTGCTTTAAGGTTCGTGTATGAATATTGAAATTTTTTGAATGTTTTGAAAAAATATTTAAAATGAATTCAATTAATGTTAATCGAAATTTTTGACCAAAAAAGCAATACAATAAAAAATTTGTTGATGTATTAAATACAGTTAATAATATACCAATTATATTTAATGTATGAAATTTTAAATTTTCATATGAACCATGAGGATCAATAGCATACCAAGCATTTAATACAAGTAAGGGTAATTGACATAATACGAAAACAATAATTATTGCAACAAGCATTAATGTTATATGGTAATCAGCAGATACTTTCTTATTTCCTTTTCCACATAAGCTTTGTTTTTGGCGTTTCTTTGCAATTAAATTTTGTATTATTGTTATATTAATACATGTTAATGTAACAAATGGTATGACATAAACAACAGGTATATAAATATATATTCTTGTATATTTATGAATTTTCTTTCCGATATTTGTCAGAAGACATTGTTGTAATTCAGGCACATAACGTTGTTCTAACCAATATGGAATACAATAAACAATAGAAAAAATATAAATCAATAAAATAGTCGTTAATGTTACACGTTTCGTTAATATGCGTTTTGCTTTTAATGGAAATTTGATTAATATAAGACGATCTGTTGACACCGCTATGGTTAAATATATAATTGATAAGAGTATTGTATTATAAATAGGGGTTGTTGGTAAACGGGTTAGAAGAATCTCAAAGGCAAATGGAGGTTCATTTGACATATAAACTTTATAACCTAGTAAATATCTAATTGAATAGGATGGAATAAATATAAGAAGAAAAAGAATATTTGAACATGATAGTGCAATTAAATAGATATTTGTTGATGTTGTACGTAATGATGGTGATATCAGTACAAGTATTGTAATAATATTTCCAACAATACCAAATAGACTTAATGCCATACCAGTATATCCCCAAACAATAAGACGAAAAAGAAGAATATAATCAAGGCCATAATCAATATTATGATCAGACATATTACCTGACATCATTTATGAAATTATAGTATATATTCTATCTATAAAATTCTAGAATAGAAGAATATAATTAATCGACTTCTTATATTTTATGACCTATAGAACAAAGAATTTACATATGCTTTCTTTCAAAACAAAAAAAAATGGGTAAGACAAACATATTTATTGAGATGAGACTCGATCGGTCCTATGAGAATAACGGATGTGTAATATCCGTCTTTTGAAGAAGAAAAGTATCTGTGGGAAACTGTAATCAATTGATATATTTGATCTTCATGACATAGGCGATGAAGAACAAAACAAAGAACTTTTTCTACTATTAACAGTTAGCATAGATTGTTTACGGGTAAATCTGTCACCATAGTGTTTATATATAAAATCATGACGAATACGATAAATTATACAAATTAATTCTGGTGTCAACTTTCACACTATAGCGAACCCTTTTCTTTTTCTTAAAAGTAAATATGGGATAATAAGTAAAACTTAAGCAAATACATAAACTTCCGGAGCATATTTATACAAAAGAGTTTTTTTCCTACTTAACAGTATAATCAATAATATATTATTGTCTGCTCTATAGATTTGACGAAATGTCGATTAGTAAAATCGAAATATATACTCAAATGTGTTAATTTGACATAAAGATCGAAGTGTTGATTGCACTGAGATAGAGTAAAAGAATAAGAAAGAGTATGATCGTGGAAATGTTAATTACGGAGAAATACTTGCTCCTATATCACGTAACGCCGTCGGCTATCTATTTGTTTGACTCTATATGATAACCATATTTCCGATGGGCCAATCTATTCATCGATCATCTTTTGTGTTCTCCCACTCAAGTGTTGTAGCTATCGTTTTAAAAAAAGAGAAAAATAATGACGATTTTGGTGTAATAAGATCTACTTTGTATATGTCGAATTTTCTATTATTAGATCAATATGAAATTATAAGACCGGAAAGGAAACGTGTCTATTAACGAAATTTTCGAGCAAGTAGATCGGTGATAGAAGAAGAAGAAAATATGTTCTAATGATGTTAATTGCTTTTTATAGACATAATGAACCTGAATCGTATTCATAACGTTCGACATATGCTTAGTTTCCATCTAAATAGATCGACGTCTATGATAGGAATAAGATATTCTGTTTAGATCGAATATATGACATTAAAAACCTACTTGACAGAATCATTTTCATCGAATGCGTGTCTATATGAACTTTCATATTCATTATATGTTGAGTGATTAATCATAAACGACGACCAATGAGGATGGAAAATCACATTGATCGATAATAAAAGTATTTTAAAAAGACAAGAAAAAAACAAATCTAAAGAAGTTCATAGTTTCTACCACTAAGATTCATTCATTCATTCATTCATTCATTCATTCACATATTAATAATAATCGGAATATTTTTTTTCTATCGGAGCTCATCTTTTTTCTTCGTGCTCTTATTCTTCTTTTCACCATGTCTACGACGTCATCAAGGATAGAGAAAAATGATAAAGTGGATCTAAAATACGATGTCAAAGAAATAAGTAGAGAGAAAGACAGACTTATTTCTTTTCTAACTAATTTTTTTTTTCTTTCTCTTGTTTTTTGTATTCACCTAATAAGCGTTTTTTCTTTGTAATGTGTGCGAGGCTCCTACTGAAGTAAACAATATCCGTTCTTTCTTTCTTCACACAACTTTCCAATTATAAAACAGCGACGAAGGATTAATTAATGATTAATGTGATATATTTTTAGTGACTTTATTTTTCTACGGAAAACAGTCGAGCTAGAATCCTTGTTGCATTACAAATTTATTTAAAAAAATTCTGCTGCTTCTAGAATGACTTTGTGCGTGTCATTCTCAATGCTGTTTTATGATAATAACGCTAAACATCTAATAATTATGCCATTCTTTTTTTTTTGTTTCATGAATGCTGCCATCGACAACCATGCTTGGAAATATTTTTATAGATATGGCTTATTGACATGCGAACATACAATGTCTTATATTACCTATCTTTTCTCATATAGAAACAAGAAACAGAGAGTGATTTATGCATCAATCTGATCGTTGATCATACTCATGTAAATATGTGATTCAACAAGACATAAATAAAACTCAACGATAGAAGATCTCTAATTATTCTTTATATGTCTATTTTTGTTCCATAAATATATTTATAATCATAGCTAAGAGATCAATATAATTATACTTTTAGAAAAAGTAGAACTATATATAGTAAATATATGAAGGATTTCGTTCTTTCATATTACACAAAGCTGTAAAGATCAATATCAATATATTGTTAGCCTATAATAAACTCATGTCAGCATGTGTATTATTCTTCAAGTAGACATAAATATGACAAAATACAAGTAAAAGTGGAGAAAAAAATTGATTAATATAATTATCGATACAATTCCATTGTTGTTTATGAATGTCAAGTTGACATGGAATAAGTTAGTTTTTTTTCGATATAATATTACTAGGAATCTACATGAAAAAAAACCAGCAAAAAATGGAAATATCACTCATAGCATCTAAAATAACTAGACCTTGTCATATTTAAAGAAAATTTATATTGGGTATTTTCTTTGTTTGATTAATCAAACGGAATAAAATATGGTCGAAAAATAAATAACAGGAAAAAAAAAGAATATGAGAATAAAATTATTCGAATATTCAAATGAGATACGTTAGTGGGTCCAAAAATATATTCATTATTTTTAATACATATGAAACCATCTAAAGTATTTATTTAGCATAATCCTTCTCAAAATTTTCGATTATGCTCGAAAAATTATCAAACTATTAAGGTATATGAAAAGTGTAAATCGGATTAAAATATAACTATACAATATAGTTATGAAATTTTAATCACATGCATATTATGGTTATTATATTCAAAGGCTTTTGAAGGCTTTGTTAGAGATTAATTTGGCTCATCTATGATAAGTTGAAAGAAAGAGATTTAATGAGAACAAAAACTGGTTGAAAAGAATATTCTAATTGCGCAATAGATATTCTTATTATTATTTTTACACAGAATAATTTTACAAGACTACTATCTCATTCATTGAATCTATATAAGAATAAAAGAATAGAAAACTGCATTATTTGTATACTCAAAGTGTAGAAAGTCACAGCAATCTTTGCAACGCAAAACAAACCTTTTCTTTTCAGTTTTTTTTCTTGTGATTGCAATCGGAATTAGGTCGCTGAAGCTCATTAGTTACAAAAGAAAATAATTATTTTTAACGCATAAAAAGAAACGTCGACTTTTTCGATACTTGTCAGACTCAGTAGAATCAAAATAATATAGACGACTGCTACAATACGGATCATTCTTTAAAAAAAAACCGATGTATCTCAGCTATTTCACATGACATAAAAAGGATTTATTCATCAGCAGATAACCCAAAGTCTTTTCTATAGGACTTGAAATGATCTCGTCAATTCATTCAACTATTGAAATCAAGTTCTTAAAATATTGCAGCCTACTAAAAATATGTTTTTTTTTGTCAACCGAATCACTCAAGCAATATCTACTGAAGAGAAATTTGACAACTCGTAGAACTTTTCGAGTAGGTTGTCAAGTATTGATATAAAGAGAATATTTTGTTTATGTCGTATTGTTCTATCTCTCAATATAAAATCAGAAAAAGAAAGATATTTTGATTAACTATCATCATAAGAACCAATCAAACATAGACAAAAGAACATTCTGTTACAGATTAGTCCTATATTCTTTCAATTTGTGTTTTATTTTACAAACATCTTGCAGAAAAAAATTTTTGTCTTCTAAAGAAATGTTGCCACTATAAAATAATATAACAATAAAAATTCTAAGATCTATTCTTTCGAAACTACAAAATTCTCAATCACGACACATATGATGATGTCAAGATTACTATATTTCATATTTATCCTACTTTAAGAAAAAACATAACAAAAGCAAATTATTTAATTAGGATGTGCATTTGACAGAAAAGAAGACTGATGCATCTGCCTTTAGTTTGATTTATCGACTAACATAATCCAATCTAATTTCTGAAAAATCTTATTCAAGAATCTTTCTAAAGAATCAACAACATTCGATACATACAGATGCATACAATTATTGAATAATAATTGATTCAGTGATTTCTTGTGTTCCCATGCCATTGATCATTTTGTACTTTATTAATTAAACAAAATCGTTCTAATTCATGTCTTACTTGTGTTGAAAGTTTTTCTTTGACTATCAAGGTTACTATGCATGTTTCTAATAACTTTTTCTACTTTATGTTTTTTTTTTCACTTATCGACAATAAGAGATTTTTGATCTTACATGAACTAATAATGGATATATTCATTTATTTTTCATGAAAGTTTTCTATTATTTAATACTTTGCAGTCTTTTGCTTTAAAAAGTGAAATAATTATGAAATTTAGCAATGTTGACACCAAATGCGCTTCAATTAACAGCTATACAACTTCAAAATGACAGACCCTAGAATTTTTTATTTTATAACAGTAAAATTTCTATATATAAGACAAGTAAAGAAAATATTTTTTTTTTGCAGAATGTATTATAAAATGAAAGGAGATAGAAATGAGCTGTAAAAGAATATTCTTTATCAATATTTGATTAATTATTATGACAGTCAATGAGTACAACACTTTTTTTTTCTTCTTATTTTACATTAAGAGATAGAACAATAGGAGACAAAAAAATATTCTTTCAAAATCAATACTAGACAATCTAGACGAAAAGTTCTAAAGGTTTCTGAAGTTTCTTTCAAGCGAACATTGTTTGAATGATTCAAATTGCAATTGATAAATCTTATATTTATTAGGTTTCAGTTCTTTCAGAGCTTGGTTTCAATAGTTGAATAAATTGACGAGATCTTTTCGAATTCTATAGGAAAAACTTTGAGTTATTTACTAATAAAATTTTTTTTTGTTTAATGTGATGTAAAATGACTGAGATACATTCATTTTTTTTGTCAAAAGTGATCCAAATTACACTAATTGATGATGCATTAGATTTGCAAAACAAAAAAAAATGAATTTGTCGATAGTATTTTTAGAATCAAATGTGAATATTTTAATTTGACTTGTAATTGAAAACGGATATTTTTGACATTTGTAAACTTAAAGTTTAGATTGTTTTCATTATGATAAGACTTTTTGGTTGAATAGAAGACATTTCTTGTATTCATGTCGATTTGAGCAATTTACTTCATTTAATCAACATTTCAAAAGTTTTAATAGCATCAGATTTATGAGAGTTTATATATCAAAAGCTACTTAGGTCATACTAAAAATAGTGAGATATTTCGGAAAGACTTGATCAGAAAGAAATGGATCTAATTATTGCTGAAATAATTATTCTAGCTAGCAGTCCAAGTTATCTAGGTCACAATTTATACTGTTCGACATATATTAGATAAGTTTGTTTTACTAGTTGCTTTTCATTAAAAAAATCTCTTAACTTGATTATAACACTTGATGTGAATAAGCACTAGACTTGTGATACATAAATCAACAAAAGTTTCGTAATTAAAGGAGATTATTTAATGCATTAGCCTCACTCAAAATAAAAAGTCAATTTTCGTCAGACTAATGAAAATTGATATAAATGTATGTAAGGATAGCCTGAGGTGTTATCTTTCATAAACAATATGATTTTTTTTATTTGGTACCTCGTTTTGTTCCAAAAATTCGATATGATTTCCGTCATTTTCTGCTTGAAAAATATTTTTTTTGCCGATAAAAAAAGGGAAATCATTTTCGATTTTTCTTGTTTATGCTCTGTTGATTGCACAACCGTGAATTTTATATATTTAATTTATTTTTTTGTTTGACAGAACATGTCAAGATACAGAGCATAATAGAATCCCTTTTTGAACTAAACTCTATCACTATTAATACAAAAAAAAAGTATTTTCATAATTAGAACGCGATTTGTTGAGAGCTTTTCGAGACCTCGAACTTTTTCCTCTTGAAAAACAAGAATTTCATAAATATAAGGATACCGTCGTCTGACATGCTCTTGCAAACAAAAAGAAAAAAATAAATACATAAAATGAAGCCCTAGAGAGAGTTTTGATTAACTGAATGAGTTAATTGGTCTAAAATAAATTTTTCATGAGGTTTAAGCGAGTAGTCTCTTTTCTATTCGGGATTTGTGAAAACAATGAAATTCAAAAAAAATTTTTTTTAAGTTAGGGTTGTCTTAGGTTCTCTTCAAGGACAAGCATTTCGGATCCTTCCTAGAGAAGGTCAAGGATGGCCAGGATCTTTCTGAAAGCATATCAAGGTTAGACGAAGATCTTTACCATTTTTATTTAGAGTCTACTAAAGCTTGATCTTGAGGATTGAAACAAGATCTATGACTGATCTGGTTCAGGATTTTGAATAAAATTATGAAATGTTTTCACCANCTTATTTTATGAATCTGGTTGATTTCCTTGCTTTTGTGGCTATTCAGAACATTAATCTATCTTCATAAATGATAATGAGTTCTAATAGATTCTGGTGGATCCTAATGGATCCCAGAATCCACCAGGATCCGCTTTTCCCCCCTTGGCTCTATCAACGTCCAAAAGCATTGTTTTCTAACTAGTATTGTCTCTTTTTTGCAACTGTGTTGCAATTCGATCGTAATCGAAAACATGGAAAAGAAGGCTGTCGATTTATCGTTTGGTTATCTATATGACTCTTTATTTATGGTTAGCTGTCTTCGCAACTGTAATGGAACAAAATCAGCTTATCAAAATAGGCTACCAGCTAATTTTTTATGTTATCCTTATTTTAATCATCTGAAAACTTGAAATGCAGCAAAGTTTACAAAAAAGAGGAGATCGTTATAAAAGAAGTCGTCCGTACTCCGTCATAAAATTCAATTTTGTGTTACCTGATTTGTCATTTTGACTGTTGAAAATCTTTAACTAATCAAATCGAATCATAGGCGGTGAAGCCATTAGGCTTGGGGAGGCTCAAATATTTGAAAGATCTCATCGTTCTTTTACACTTTGTTACAGAGAACTCTATGAACTAGAATACTCTTGCGTTTTTGTGTCAAAGATTCATCCAATATGTGTTAGTGCATCACATATAGTCATTGTCCCTACGAATTTGGTCATTTCATGTCTTCAGATTTTTTCTGTCTTCACGTGTACTACATTGAAATTTTCCTTTTTTCTTGTACGCGTCTCTATACGAATATATATGTAGACATAGATATGTTGTTCTCTGTTTAGTCTTTTCATCTATACCTCTATGCCTTATGTGGTTTGTGTTATTGAAATAAATCAAACTGTCGTTCAACCAAAATACATAAAAACTTACATTCTGAAAGATAGATTCATTTTGACGTTGAATGACCCGATATCTACGAGTGAATTTCTTTTTAAAGTATCTGAATATTTTAGAACTAGTGACTTATTAATATGGACGAAGAGCCAATCCGTCGGATTTACCTATAGAAGAGATGGTTTTTTCGTCATTTAAGTGTTTTTCCGCTTCAATGTTATACAAGGTATTTCAGTAATAAACAAACAGTAATTTTCTGACAAACAAAAGGTCAACTAAGCAGTTTCGAACTACATCTTTTTTGAAAATAAAAACAAACAAGAAAATTGATGTAGTTGATAATAATCGTGGAATTAGTTCAAATACATCATAAATTAACTTGTACAATGATCGTAACAAGCAACGTTTAGAAAATGAAACGAACATATTACCTTATCATTTTTCCATCATTAACTTAGAAAGTAATGTCGATGTCAAGATAATTGCAAAAATTCAAACTATCTGTAATATGCTCAATGTACAATCTGTTAGAAAACTATTTTCTATGAATTCAAAACATTAATACTTTTAATTTTGGCTATTCGCATCACAACGGCGAAAGATGGAAGAGATTTAAGTAGTGATAGGAATAAAATGAATAAATCTCTATGATCAGGCATGTGAAAACGACTGTAAAATTGTGCCGTTATTTCTGATATTAGTAAACGAAAATTAGATAAACTGTATCTAAATAATATCTGCTCTGATTTTGTTTACAAAAAGAAATACAGTAGAATTTTTTTTCTAATTGTCAATAGCGTTTTTTGACTCTATTTACCCTATAAATTTTAGATTAGACTTAAGCTTTCTAGATATGTACTAATCGTGCAGTGAAAAAGTTAAGGTTACAGTGAATTTCTTTATTATGTTTCTAGTTCTAAAACGAACAGATACAGAAATATGTTTTCAACGAACTATAAGTTACCAAGCTAGAAATTCGCTCATTAATTAAACTAACCTTTCATGATCATCTCAAAAAAAATGTTGAGTCTCCCCTAGATTAAAGTCGTTCCGCCGCCTATTTTATCAAAACAGTTTTTAATCAACTATTATTCGTTAATGGATTAAATAATGCTACAAACAAGCATACGTTTCATAGATTTTTGTAATAAACATGATGGAAAAACAACAAATTATTGAGAACTTAGCTTATTTCTTAAGTTTCAAGATAAAAATTAAAACGATGACAGCAACAAAATTCAACCGTCATTCTCTTCGCTTATAGCATAAGACAACTGTCAATAAAGTTAATGCTACATGATCAATCAATAGTATTCACATGAGAAACATGTTGATAAATCTTAATAGAGTTCTTTTAGTAATGAATTTTTGAATGACTACTTTACAAATTCTTTCAGCCTTCAATTCGCTGATTGATTGATATCTAAATTTTCTGATTTATAGCGATAACAAATAGTTGGGTTCGAAAAGAACGTTCATATCGTTACGAAACAAGCGACTCATAATAAATCACAAAAACGATGATTCATTTTTTTATAAGATACTGATCCTTATGAAGCACTTACTAACATGATCAGTAAAACTAATTATTTGCTAAACAAGTGATTTAAAATCAGCTATAACGTCAACATAGAACACAGTTTATGTTGAGATTTATTAATGAATTATTTAATGCTCAAATTTTAGCTCTAGATGGTTATAGGAAATTCGGACATGTACGATCCGTTGAAAGCTTGTGGAGAATATTATAGGCAAAAAAACTATGAGAAAAAAAACAATTTTCCAATGTGTATTTCAAAAAAACACAGGCGGATAGGATTTTTTTAATAAATTTTGATAGAAACAAGACAAAAGAAGATCTACAAAATTAAGCAAGCCTCAGATTTTTAGGCTTTTATTATTCAGAAGTCATAGGTATGTTAGTCAAAATTTTCCGGTCGATTTTCCAAGCAATTGCTGTGAAAAAAGTCATATTTTTGATTTCTCCTTATGCTAAAAGGAACCATTTTTCTGACACTTTTTTAAAAATTTTATTAAAACGAACGTCAGGAAACATCTTAGGAGATATATGATTCGATGTGATCTCATCTCCTCTTTCCAATGGCGAAAACTATAGCGCTCTATCTTGTTTTTATCAAAATTGATTCAAAAAAAATATTCGCTCATTTTTTTTAAATGGGCATTAGTATTCAAATTAGAAGAGTAGTGTCACATATCCAAGATTTTGGAGATGCCACCGCATCTCCCGCGGGAGATGCGGTGGCATCTCCAAAATCTTGGATATGTGACACTACTCTCTTTTTTTAGAAAATAATCTTATTATAATAAGAGTTCAGCAATGAAAGTCTGTAGAAATTAATTTTACCGAATGAAGATCGTAAAGGAGATCCATGTTTATAATTGACTGAACAAATACCAAGAATATAACTTAAAGATTTTTGTTTTTCGAATGAGTTCTCAGTAAACTTGAATGAAATTTCTATACAGCATCGAAAGAAATGCTTTATCTCATTTGAATTTTTTTAATATATTTAAGAGCAATGGCATTTCATCATTATGATAAACTCATGAGAATACAATAATGAAGGATGTTGTATACAAAAAAATTTCGTACAGTGATTATTCTGGTAGAAGATTTAGTAGGAGAGTGCCAATGGCATCCCTGTTGTAAATCCCATTAGAGTTTTACAAGCCCCCTTTTCTTATCAGAAAATCTCGGAATTAAGATAAACGCATGGAAAATTGCATGACGTTGGATCTTTCACAAGCAGTATGAGTTTTCTTTTTTGGTACGTCGATTTCTTCGTCAAAAGTTTTCGACAATTTCTGTCACCTTCTATTTGAGAAATATCCTGTTTTTTTAGGAAAAAAGCGACAAATCTTTTTTTAGTTTTATTTTTTGTCTTTTTATTGTTTTCAGATTGTGTATCCCAGAATTCTCGAGCATGTGAAATTGCAGTACTCTTTTTTTTGAATTAAGAATTTTTATTATTATATAAAAGTACATTTCTATAAATAGATGACTCTTGTCTAAGAGTTTTTTTCGAGATATTGAACTTATCATCTTTTTGCTTCGCATAATAAGTAAGAATTCAAAGAAAAAACTATTCTGTCAGCCATTGCAGTCTGACATGTTCGTTTACAATAAAGAACGGTTGTCAACACTTTCACTTTAGAACTAAAATGTGAAAGTCACATGTATTGTTGATCCTAATTATACTAAAACAAAATATGTAAAGTGAAATATCTCTAGCAAACTATTAATTCAGTGCTTTTTTTTCTGCTGCTAACAAAATCTGGGAAAGGAGTCTGACGTGTGTTATTTTCGGTTACTATGTATGAGGAGGTGGAAGAGTCCTAAAATCTCGACTTAAAACTTACATTCTTTGTATTTTTCTTCAAAATACACAATGTGAGTTCTGCAAAAATATAAAATCATGTATTGTAAGAAGAAATTAGAATCTTTACATAAATCAGTCATAAAATAATAGCGAAATTGCCATTGAAGGATCCATCATATCTAATAATAATCTTTACTATTTTCTAACGTATTGGATAATGAAATATATGAATAATATCTTGTTAAAACTAAAAATAAGAAATTTTTTATATATTATTTATTTTTATTTAATTTACTTTTCATAATTAGTTAAATTCTGTACAAAAATCATTCCATTTCAAGAAGAGATAAACAATCAATTGATAAATTAATATTTCGAACTTATAATTTAAATTTATATTCGAATAATTTTTCTCACGTTAATCATTGTCTATTTGTCATTTGTTCATCATTAACGTGTATCATAAATTGTTGTGGTGTGTATACTTAATCATAACTAAAACAATGTATACAACGATAATCAACTTCATTAAACTATATTGGAAATAAATGTCACATTTTATAAATTGATTTTGTATGTCGAACAACAATTTTTGGTATTATGCGTATGTTACAACAATCATATTCAGCAATAGGTTATATTAAATTAATACTTCTTAAATAAATATTTGGTAGCTTCATTATTATCGAAGAATTTTGTACAATAATTGATGATATTGAATGATAAATATTTTTGTTTTATCTGTTAGTGCATTCAGGAATGAATTTTAAAGCATAATGATAAGGAATAAATATATTGAAACAAAGGACTTTTTATGGATATAGAATTGGCTCAAGTTGACACTACTGTCATTTAATAGATAATGATGAGTTAGAACTTGTTAATGTTTATGAAGGATGACATTTTAATGAAGATGAAACTGAATATCGTCAATAGATCATTCTTTTATGCGAAGAAAAACATTTGAATATGTGACATTTAGATGGAAAAGATCTACTGATTGTCGATTGACGAGAAAAACAAAGTAAATGGCATGGCATTGATAATATTTATTTTTCGGATGTGAATGATTTAGATAATATACTTAGAGTACACCAAAAATAGTGGCAGGAATACTATACTACATTATAGAACAATTTGAAGAAGTTTTCTCTTTCTCTCTCTATATACATACTGATAGTTCAAACAGTTCTCTATAATTTTATAATATTTCATCATTCTTCACTTGTTATGATAATATTAGAATTTTAACTATATGTATTCATCGGGTGATTTCATTGCATAAGAAAAATTTTCAATTCTGCATTTAAATTCGTACTCTACTGTAAATTTTATTTTCGCCAGCCAGACTCCAACTCTGAGGACAGTTGAAAAATGATATGAATATTTTCGTGGAAGTCGAGAAGATGTTGAAAATGAAACACGATCCGATGTATCTATCATCAAACAATATTTATGATGGTCGTCATATTACAATTGACGAATTTCAAGCGCCAACTAATCTAAATAATGGTGTTATCAAACGAACAATCTCTGTTTATGGTAAACTGAAAAAGATTACGGCTAGCTATATATCGTAACAGCAGATATTGAGGGTGGTCATAAAAGATATAGTCTGAATTACAGGTCTGATAGATCTTTCTTTGTCTTCAACGTCGGTTGGATCTTCATGATACTATTCAGATCATCTTTCAACTGTTCGAAAAGATGGAACCTGACTATTAAAAGCAAAATATATTTTATCATGAATAAATCTTGCTTGAATATATAGTACAGTGTGTGATATATTATAGAAGTAAAAATTTTCCTTATCTAATAAAATCAAAGGACGAACAGCTTTGATCGAAATACTTCGATTATCAAACGAACTGAAGAATGGGGAACTATTATTATATTATACAGCACTGTTTGGACTATCAGTGTATATAGTAGGTTTCAAAATTATTCAACTAGGATAATTTTATCTTAGAATCATCTGGTTTTCGTCAGATTGCAGCCTATAGCTGCTAGTATACTAGTAAAACTTCTTAAAACAATACATTGATCTGTTTAGTTTATATTTTGGGTCAAAATTGTTCGGTTGTCGAAGTATTAGAAGACATTGCCGTTGTATTGTCAATAGTAGGATTTCTGAGTCACTTTTTATGGTCTTTTAAACTAGCAGACTCATTTCAAAAACTAAAATTTTTTAGCAACTGACTCTTAGTATTTTGAGTAATGACTTCATGTACTCTATCATAAGCATGTCAACTAATATTCATTCCGGAATTAAGTGGTCATGGCAAATGGCTGAATAACCACTTACCAGATTCGAAGACATTTTTCACGACTCTTTTTTATTAGCTATTTTGATCAATTTTCATGAAATACTAACGAAAAAAATTTCCTGCATACGCTAAAGCTCTCAATACATTAGAAGATTCGAGGTATTGTATTAAGTTTCTCAAAAATAGTCACATTTTTTTTTCTGGTAGTCGAAAGATAATCGCTGGTAAGAATAATGTTCTTAGAACAATACAGCCAACATCTCGGTACAATATTCAATAGCACTCTTCTCCCTAAAGAATAAAATCTGCCACTAACAACTAAATAACTGAAAAAAGAACAGTAATTTTTTATTGTTGTCAAACTTGTTTAAGTCAGTGCTTATGTTGAAATATGAATAGCATTGATTGAATTCGGTCACACTGAGATGCACCACTTGCATAGCTATTAGTGCAAATCTAGCTTGAATAAATACGGTTGTCGACGAAGAAACAGTTCAAAGAAAAAATAGCAGTTGAGTACACACACATCTATTGTTTTTCTTTTGTGTCGGTTTTTCACAATGTCTTTGAATATTTTTTGCGAAAAGAAATGTGTTCTCAAACTCAGAAATAGTATTTTGTAAAACAAACATCAACATCTATACCTGAAGATATGTTTTCTTCGATTATAAATGTACTACTTTGTGAGAAAAAAATCGTTTTAAATTTCTAGCAAATGTTCAAGGGCGAAAAAACTTTTTAATTACTATACAACGAGATTGTACCGACAATGTTCCTATTTTAGAAAAACCTCTTCATGTACGACCCATGCGAATGAACATTGCATTAATTAGATCCTATGACCACGAAATAGTTTTATTATATCAAGAATCTAAAGAATTTCTTCAGAATATGCTACATTAGAGCTATGATGTGACTTTATGCATAGTAGACAATTTCTATCAAACATATGAACATAACTTATTTTCTTTCAGAAACCAATTTCTTTCATAGAAATATTAGCTTCTTATACTAAAAAGTAAGATTGATGAACAGAAGACCATTTGCGATGGAAAATTCCTGAGATGGATCCTTACTCTAAACTCCTTTGAAAAAAAAATTATTTTAAAATTTGAGCATCATTCGATGCAATTTTTCTCACAAAGTGCTCCTGTAACAAAGAAAATACGAAAAAAGTTTTAAAAAGCAAGATTTTAGAAATCCTGTATCTTATTTCAAAATTATTCGCGCTAACTGAGTGTACATAGCAAATATAGAAGAATATTCTCTAAAAATTTCATTGATATCGGATTAGTGGAAAAAAATCTCTACTAACTTTTCTGAAGATGTCTTTTCGAAAAACACTTACCGTACAAAGAATAATTTTTTTTTCAAAAAGAAAACTTTTCTTATAAATTGATAAAACAAAAGTCCTCGTTTCAGACTATATATGATTTATTATCCAATTCTTTTTATTTTTCACAAACGAAAATGATTTTTTTTACCTAATGTCTACCATGTTGCCTGTGGTACCATAATATGCTTTCAATAAAGAAATATTCACATGATCTCGTTAAAAAAAAGAGTTTCAGAAAATGAACATGAAAATTTGACAGTTTTACTACGTACACTGGCTAGTTTGGACTATAAGATTGTATAATTTGAGGTTCGGTTAATATGAAAATAGGCAAAGAAAAAGTATTAGTAGTGGTGAAACTCCGAACTCAATAGTGTTATTCGATCGAAAACTTTTATAAACATACTCTGAAATGTACGTTAGTTCAAATATTTAATAAGTTAAAAACTCAATTCACTCTTTTTGATAGAATATAATATGTAAATGTCATTAGTTTTGGTATCACCTAAGTATATATAATCATAATTCATAGAATTACTGTTGTTTTCATTACAGTGACATTTAGTTAATTTATTTGTTGTGTATAACATTTCGAACGTCCAAGAAAAAGAAAATTACAGAGAAGAAAGATAGACATCTACATACGTTTAATCTTATGAATGCTTTTTCGAAAAAGATAAATAAGACAAAAAAAAAACAAAAAAACTTAGAATTGCATCCAACTCAAATCGGAATGAACACTATTATTGTTATTATTATTTGTAGTTGCTGTTGTTGTTGTTGTTGTAGCTGATGATGCTAATGGTGGTGGAGCAATTTTTGGAACAGTTGAGCCTGGTGGTGGTGTTAATTTTGGAATTGTTGAACCTGGTGGTGGTGGTAAGATTCCTGGGACAATAGATTCACTTGTATTTTTTACCGTTTTTTTCGTTTGTTCTTCACCTGGTAAACTACTTTTAAGATTTATTTTTATGGTTTGTCCTTCTTTAAAACGTAAATCAAGTTTTGGTTGTTGTTGTTGTAAAGGATCATTAGCTGTTTGTTTAGCTTCTTGTTCAATTTGTTTAGCTTGTTTTAAATATTTAAAATGATCTTGTAAAGCAACATTAAAATCAAATGAATCTGAACGATCATTAAAACCAATACCTAAAAATGCTTGCTGACCATTATCATTTTGTACACGTATAACAAAATAACGTGTAGAATCTTCAACATTTTCAACAGCAATTGATGGATAGCTATCAATAGGACATGTTGCAAAATGTGCACCCGTATTACGATCTTCTAAACGTATTAAACATTTTTCACCTTTGGATATAATTTTCAAACGACAAATAAAATTTGGTGAATCTAATTTCCAATCAGCTGCACGATGTTTACGTGTTGCTGATTGACGTGGAGGTATCATATAAACATAAACTTCGGGTTTAACTAAACCAATTGATTCATAAGAATCATCATTAATAGAAGCCATTGATTTCTTTGTTTTTTATCTAGAACACCATCAAAAGATTATGAGAAGATTATAAATATGAAAAAAGATAGTAATTCATGAGTCGATCAACTATGCGCTATACTATCAATAAGAAGAAACCAATAGAATTTCAAAAATGATTCACTCAGATTATTTGAACTATCGAAAGAGGACGCTCTTTTTCATTAGTACATATTGATGATAATTTTGATATAAATTATATATAAACGTGATTATATAAAATTTAGATAAGTAAAGACCATGATTTACAAAAATGAAAGAGAACACTTTATCAATGGCTTGTAATTAATTGCTCAGTATGTTTTTTATTAATTACTCAGTAGTTTCCTCATAGTAAATACTTAACTTAAAAGAACTCAGTATTTAATTTATTTTATCAAATTTTTAATTAAGTTATCTCAATAAAAATAGTATAATTACAATTGAAAGAGGGATATAGACATATGGAACATACAATGATCTATTTTATTTCAACCTGAGTTTACAAAAAAATTACTTTCGATCTCAAACTGAAATGTAGATCTTTAGATACCTATGTCGATTGATATTCCTATTTGTATATTTGTTAGTACTTTACCGTATATAGCCGTTTATAATTCAGCATGATACATAAACGGATCATATTTTCTTGTCACTCTGGGAACAGCAATATGGTACCGAATGCGACTGTATATAAGTCGTAATCGTATAATAATACGACTGTATGGCTAGCTGCAGAATTACTGTCTGAATACGATCTGTATATATATCGTAAATTAATCGTAAATGGCCATATACGGATCTTATCTTTTTGAACTTGGGTATATCTAATACTACATAGATAGATACCTCTTATTTTCAGCAATGGAAAGTCTTTGAGGATCTTTACATATATCTTATAGTATATAGATATATTCCGATAGTAATACTAAACCACTATGAGAAATATGGAAGGACTTTCAAACACCTTCAACTGCTTATAAGTAGAAGTTATATATCTATCTACTATGAGATATAGTTCAGGACTGCACATTGCTAAAAGTAGATACCTTACGCAATGCAGCATACTTTTCAGAACCATTAATGACCACTGAATAAGAATCAACTACGGTTGTGTGAAATATACTTGTCGTGTAGTTTAGAAGACCTGCTGTTCATAATAACAGAGAAATTGAGAGTGTTTGTTAGACTCCTGTCGTTATTAAAACGAAGCTGTCTTTTTTTCTGAAATACAGTTTTAAATACAGAAGATCATAAACTCTTGAAGTGTTAATGAGACTGTTGGTGAGGTTGAAGGAAACACCTCCACCTAAACTAAATTAATTACTGATACTTTAGTTTTAATGTTGAACAAATTATTAATTTACTGAGCAAACACATAATAGTTAGTGAACACTAAATTTTAAGTTGATAGTTTAATTTATTTACTGATGATCTTTAAATAATACTGAATAACCTATACGGATCGTTATCTATTTCTCAGCTATTGCAACAAGTTAATCAGACATTATATTACTTCTTCAAATTGTCTAGATATTTGTATATAAAGAGTTAATTTTTCAGTATCATTCTAATAAATATAGAATCATTTCTATTATTCTGATTAGATCTTTTCTATATTTAATATTATATGTTAGAGATTAATCAACAAAAACAAAACAATTTATTACGCTTCAAGTCAAACAATCATTCTTTTAATAGTAAGGATATAATTTTTCCTATTAAATATAAATAGTTTTCTTTTATTTACACTCTAACACAGTTCACAATAGTTTCAGCATGCGTTGTATACGGAAGTAAATCAATCGGATAAATACTGGTAGGAATAAATGGTGCACCAATTTGTTTCGATTTTGATCGTTCACCAGCTGCTAATCTAAAACAAAAAAACTTTATAAATAAACAAAATGTTTTTATTTAACAATAAACATACTCATAAAAATGATGCATCATTTGTTCGTCGGATTTACATGACACATAAAGAATTCGTTGAATAGATGGTAAAGTACGAAGTACTTCTATTGTTCGATTGGCTACAAAAGCAAATAGATCAATTAACGATCTTGGGAAACATTAATATTTAAAGTTGATTTTTTTAACGATTTCAATCAGTCTTACAATTATACATAGACTTATTGCATATGGATAGAATATATAAGTTGTTCATTGTTTCCTAATTAAATATTTCTATCAAAAACTTACATAGATTATATCGTGATGGATTAACAATAGCTACAATATGAGAATGATCTCCATTTAAATCACCAATTTTCTTTAATATCCGATGTAAATTTATTTCAGCAGAGCCACAAATCCATTCGATATTATCTCGACATCCATTCAATTTTGCATTGAATTTTCCATCTTCAATACATAATGTTAAAGGATCAATAGCATAGACTTTTTTAGCAATTGATGAAGCCAATACAGCATAAACACCTATGAATAAATTTAAATGATTTCAAAAAAAGATGAACTACTTAGAGCATATGAAAAGTAGTGCCAGAGGTATTTTCATTTCTTGTAAAAAGTTTAAAATAACTTCTTTCTATATCATTCGATAGTAAAAAACAATGTTCTACATTTGTGTGATATTTAAGCATTCTTCAACTAATAAAAGTTTGAGACGAGCTGTTTTTTATGCTATATGACAGGTATATCAGATCACAGTTTGTCTTCAATGTGTATTCTCTTCTTGCTTTTCTATTTGTTCTAATACCTAGATGTCTATGCATGCATATTAAGATATAATAAAAGTGGTATCGGTAGAACAAAAAAAAACATATAGAAACACGTTTATCAAGTTTTTAGTTAAGTCATTCTGTGCATCTAGCACCATGTGATTTTTGGTTGTTCGACTTAGTCAAATAAAATCTAAGAAATAAAAACGATTCCAAATCGCTGCATTGTACTGTAAATAGGTTCATGAATTCTTCGAAGAAAAAAGAACATAAAAGAAAAGAATTCATAGAATCTACTAAAGGTTTGATAACCTTGTTTTGGTATTTCTTTTTTGTTCTACTATCACCTCTTTTTAAAAAGATCAGATTTTCGGTTCAAATTTCTCTTATCAATTCTCAAAAAAAAAAGAACTTTATTTCTAAGAATACTTGGTACATTTCATAGTAATTAGTAGTATTCATTTTCATTAAAAAGTACTTATCAGCAACATACACTAAGATCACACTACAGTTTTAGGATTCCGTTTACCAGATAGCGTCGAAAAATTGGCACGACCTATTAGTTAAAAGTGGATCAGAGGAGTATCACTTGATAGTTCTATTGAGAACTTCGCTTTTTACATTAGCATTTATTGCATGTAAGTAACAACTATCTGAAAGGGTCACACTACTTCTTGATACTGGCTGTTTGAACCCGTATTGAATTCGCAAGAAGATTTAGATAAGACTACAGAAATCCGAAAAGGATTCGTGAATATAAGTCTCTGAGACTGATGTATGATTATTTTACTGAGTTTTTGATCTGAAATTTCGCTCATAAAAAAGTTAAACAACCAGTAGAATATCCTGAAAGTTTCATCAGAAAAGAATGTTCCTTCGTTAAAATATTGAATTTCTAGAAAATAGTTGATGGCCACAAAAACCGAGTTTACTGGAAAGCTCAATTACTCGACAAAGGAATATTCCTTTTGGCATATTCTACTACTCATTTGAGCTGCTTACGGGCAAAATTTTAGGTCAAAATTCTATGATTTGTTTTTTTCGGTAAACAGCTAAAACTGGATCGAAAATTTAGTAAAACGGTCATAACTCGGCTCCAGAGGACCATGAATACCAACTTTTTTTAGGATTTTTCTAGTCTTACCAAGGTCTACTTGTGAACCTAATATGAGCTCAAACAGCCGGTATCAGTTATGATAGTTGCCTCGTAAGTACTAGGAAGTATACCAACTTTATATACGATTTGTCGTGTTCAGGAAAGTTAACGAGAAGCATTCGAGCCCGATCCAAAAGTCATGAAACCCCTTAGTTTATACCCTGATATATATGCATCGCGAGGCATCAGATGGGACGAGAAAAAAGAGAACATGAACAAATGGATACGCACTATAGACAAACTATTGCCGAATGTATCTCGCATATATCACAGCAAACAGCTCTCATCAAGATTTTATTAGTTGAAGCATGATTAAATATCAAGAAAAGATGTAGAGCATCACTTTTGACTCTCGAGCAGTATAGAGAGAAGCTTTATTCAAACTTTTTATAAAAATTTAAAATATTTTCATCACTTTGTGCTAAGTATATTTCTTACCAATTCCTGATCCAATATCTAATACTATTGTATTTTCATCTATTTGAGCATGTTTTAATGTCGTTGTATAAACTAATTCGGCAGCTTTTTGATTTACTTGTAGAAGTGATTCAGGTGAAATACGAAATTTTTTTTCGTTATATATTTCATAAAGAAATTCATTTCCGTAAATTAATTCAAATGGATTTTCTTCGCTTATACAACGATTTTGAGCGCTAAATATCAACAAAAACAGAAACTTGAACATAATAATACTAAAACAAAACATATGATATACCATGTTTGAACATATATTGAATTAATTTCACATTCACGACCTGATCCATCGATGAAATAATTCAATAGATCTTTTTTCATTTGATCAATTTCATTCTAATTTAAAATAAAATTAGTGTGATACAAAGAATTAATAAAAATAAAAGTTTTGGAAGCACCTTACTTAATGACTGAGGATGAACAACAACAGTCATCATCAAATCATCTTGTTCGTTTGATTTTAATGTAATTGAACGCCAATATTGATCTTTTTTTAATATATTTGTATTTTCACATACAGATAATGGATGTTGTTTAAGAAATTGATCAAAATGCTTGAAAAACAAATGTTTCAACATGCTATTACAAAATAGTAAGAAAATTCATCTTACCTTCACTACTAGAACATGTTTTGGTTTCATACTTTTTAAATATATAGGTGGTACACATAGAGTATTAGGAGATTCTGTAAGAAAATAAATATGAGATTAATGTTGATAAAAAAAAAAGTGAAAAAATTACTTTTACTATTTCTTGGATTAATATAAAATCCAACTGTTTTTTGACCATCTACCCCATAGCCACATGATAAATCATCTTTACATCGATAATGGTCAATGATAGGCTATTTTATAAAAACATTTGTTTTTACTTCAAGAAAAAAACACAAACAATCTTACCGATGGGATAATTGATTCGACATGACAAAAATTACCTTGTTGAAATTCGACATATTTCAAAACTTGACTATCAACTCGTTTATCCCATAGAATAGCACGACCGATTTGATCAAATGCTTGCTCAATTATATCTTGTTTAATCTATGATAATTATTTTAAAAGTAAATTATAGAATATTTTGAACGTACTTTTAATTGTTCATTATATGAATGATTCGATAATGGTAAGATTAAATTAGATAATCTAGAGGAAAATAAAACATAATGAATAACAAATTGATAGAAATTTATTTACTTTTCATGTTGATTTTCAAGTGTCAAATCTTCAGCGTATGGTTTTAATGAATCTTCGAAATTAATGGCATCAAATTTAGGTTTTCGATTTTGTTTTCTATATAAAAAGTAAATAAATAAGTGAATATAAAAGGAAAAATTTAATTCAACTCACGGATAAATTTCCGTAGATTTTTTTGCTGATGTTTGATACTGTAATGTTCGAGAGACATTAAATAGAATATAACTAGGAGTTAGACAACGTTGTTTTAAGAACTTAGAAAGAAACATTAGTTAAACGTGAAAATCAGTTTTTAAAATGAATGAAAAACCGATAGACAGTTAATTGTCATTAAAATATAAGATGGAAAAAGAACTGCACAAATCGATATTTAGTTCGTCTACAGATGTCTCTTGATATTGGAATTTAGTTGTACTGTAAAATATCTTTATCTATAAGTAATATATGATCAATTTATTTTAAAACATTCTGTAAAACAGAACTGACTAAATAGTGTATACTTGTAATGATTTATTCACTAGTTACAGATAATAATTGTTCACTTATGATTACTGTTCTCGTATCGTATTCAATTTGGCTTACTTTCCATAATAGTAAACAATGACTTGTGTATTCTATATTAAAGGGTATACTCGCCTCTCGTGAACCACTTCTGATCTTCCACGAGAATCCAACTGGTCGGGCTCAAATTTTTATCACAGTTCGATTATCGAAAATGATGGGATTCATATTCGAAAAAAAATTTTTTGAATGGCAGACTTTCAGGAACTTTTTGAAAAAATCTTCAAAAACCATTGGGCCTGCTTTCAAAATTTTTTTCTCGAACATGTATTCCATCATTTTCAATAATCTAGCTGTAGTAAAAACTTGAGCCGGATTAATTCTACTCTTACAGATAATCACAGTTGACCCAAAAGAGAGATATGCACTTCATGCAACTTCACTTTGTCTTCCTGTTGAGGGAATATTTTTCATCAACGATTGAAAATTTGAATGCCTCTTAGATATTTTATTGACATATATATAAATAGAATCATAATCAAAATGAACTTTTCGAAAAAACGAATAAACAACAGATTTTCCATGGCAATAAAAAAAAGATCAGAGACATGAATAATATATCAACTGTATCAATCTACTAAAAAATCAGAAAATAAAATAAACAAAAAAAAAAGAAGAAAGAAAATTCAAGCTTTTCTGAAATAAAATATGGTTAAAAAGCGCAGTTAACAAACTATACACAAACACACACAAGTGAGAACGTCGTAATAAATATGAGCAAGAAAAATTTTGAGCACAAAAAAGGTCAAGACGAAAAAACTCACCAGTAGCGGTGTCAAAAATAAATACACACTCATGCATATATAGGATTTAGCCAAAATGAAATATAAATAGGCGAAGAACAAAAAAAGAATAATTTCTTTTGATTACAAGTAAATTTTAAAACATACGGCTGGTTAATTCAAAAAAAGACAACAAATCACCTCGTCCTAACGTATGTGAATAAATAAACACAGAGAAACAGCAGTAATATTCAGTAAAGAATTAGAGTTGAAATATTGAAGACAATAAAACTGACATAAGTCAAATGAATGTCGAAAGAAGTTTTAGATAAACTTCTTTCAAAGTTGTAGTAAGACAAAATGAAAAACTATGCTGAATTATGTGTCAAAACGAGGATCGAAACAAACATTAAAAAGGTGTCATGGACGGTGTAAAAGGTGTTGGTTGACTATATCCTCCGACTAAAAATAATAAATATACAAGGAGTATTTTTTCCTAATATTAATAATCACGTAACGTACGTCGAAACTCGGGATTGAGTATAATTATTTTAAAATTGCGTCGACCACGAACTTGAGCAACAAGTTGAGTAGCATCGAAAAGACGAGGCATTGTCGGAAAACCATAATCTGTTGGATAAAGTAAATGAGTTGAACCAGTTCGACGTTGATATTCAATAATAAAATCATCATAAGCCATGCGACCATCACATGGACTAAGAAGTAGTACTACATTGTAAGCAAAACACATTGGTGGAGTTAAACGGACTGTTTGATCAATCACCTATTACAATAAAAGTAAATAGTTGATCGAAGAAGAAGAAAAATATGAACAAACTTCGACATAGTCTTGTAATTCATTGCGACACATATTCAAAGTAACATCTTGCTTAAAACGAACAAGCATATCTTGTTTTAACTGCCAAAATGACAATTGACATTGAGATAACATTAACGTGAGAACAACATTTTTAGCTAATTGAATCGTTGCTGGATTTGGTTCTCTAATTACAAGTATAATATCAGTTTCAGTATAATGAAACTAAAAACAACATCCGTTGAAAACAATATAAATAAGTTTTATTATTGTTTTTACATACGTCTAGTTTATCAGTCATCGTAAGAAGTAACGCTTCAATACTAGCCACACCAAAATCTTCTGGATTTAATTCATTTCGATAGACTTGTAAATATTGTGCTTGAAGATCTTGTAATCTAAGTGGACCGTGAGATTTTCGAACCAATTGTTCAATATTTAATAAAATTGCATGTGCCATCATACTTGGTGTTAATTGAACAATTTTCTCACCATTTTTATCTTCATTGATCTATTTAAGTACGATAAAAATATGTCTATCTCCGTTCAAAAGAAAAAAAAACTATTGAGAATTCATACTTTTACAACATATGAAAGTTCTTCGAGTAAATCAATTAAACGAGAAAATCCATATGTTTGTACTTTACATTGATAACCAAAATGATGACTAAATATAAATGTTCATAGATGTACAAGAAAAAGAAATTTCTTTTTATTCTCTTTCTTACTGATAAGATGGAATAAATTTTTGGAATGGTATACTGAAATCAGGTAAAATACGAAGCATATCAATAACATCTTTTTCAAAATTACGTGTTGCATAAATTTCAAGATCAGTTCGTTCTAAATTCGAAAATAATTACAAATTTTTTTTTTTATGTTAAAAATTATTCACCTTTACGATAAAGTTTAATAATATCTTTATCTGCTTCGACAACTAATTCTTTGTTATCTTTAACTTCATTTACAAGGTCTTCCAAATAGCACATACCAAAATCAGCAACATAAAAAGGTTTTTTGTAAGCGATTTCTAAAAAAAGGAAAAAGCCAAATTAGTTTATTAAATTTTATCGATTCTTCATACCATATTCAATAGGAATTTCACTAATTGACATTGATCGTTGCGGTTTATTTTTTAAAATACGAATTATATCATTAGTAAATCGTTTCATTTGACAACGATGTGTAATGGTCATAATACGTTTATTTCCATCACCGAGAATCTATTTAAAAATAAACCATATATGTTATACTGTCTTTCGTGTTTTTTTATTTATGCTTACTTGAACAGATTTTGGAATAGCAAGTAAAAGATCAATAATTTTTGAAAAACCATAATCAGCTACACGACATTGTCGACTAAAATATTGATGATAAGCAGAAACAAATTTTGAAACAGGTAAACGACAATGAAATCCTTGGTTTTTAAGTAAATCAAGAACTTCACGTGAAAATTGTTGTAAACGTTGTTGAACTTCAGCACACATGTCGACATGCACTTTTATTATAAAAAACAAAAATATGAAATTCATAAAAAAAGAACATGAAATAAATCATATACTCACTATTAGAAGTATCAAATGGTGTTGGCATAAACGATACACCTGGTGTATTAGAAAATTGCACCTTTTTAATTACACCTTGTCCAGTAACGATTTGAATATCTTTGATACCTAAAGACAGATATCAATAAAGTTTCATGAAAACCATACAAGAAAACAAATAAATTTACATGAAATATAATGTTCAAGTGGAACGCCTTCATTGTGATCATATAAAGGTTCGAAGCTATAATTATAACATTGAGAAAAACTAAAAGAAATAAATATAAATATAAATATAAATATACAAATCAAATAAAAAAAACTTGTTAGCACAATCCTTCTAGGATATTAAATGCGAAACACAATGTAACTACTGTCGCTGGTCTCAGGTAGATTGTTTTTTTACTCTATCCATTTTGGGAGATATTTCTTCAGCATACTTTACTTAATCCTCCAGAAATACAATAAGGAAGTACTTCATATAATAAAACGAGACGTTAATGATATACGGTCTTTAATCATATGTCAACAACATCTGTTAAGGTCTGTGATGCTCTCTAGCCGCTATGTAGAATCTATGGAATTCAAAACTTTTGGATTCGGAATCGATTTTTTTTAAAATTCTTCGTACTAGAACTGTCAAATCATTAGATAAATACAAAAAATTCTTAAATCTATGCCACGAATCCTTCATTTTTCATTTTTCATTCTTGAGATTGAAGATATCAGTATACATGTATAATATTCTATTGTTTAAGTACTAAAACATGTAGCGTCCTTAATCTCAACAATTTACTAGTAAAAATTAGTCAAAATAGATTTAAAATTTTCTGTATCTATCTGATGATTGAACGGTTTCAATTCCAAGTGATATTTTGGGAACCGAAATTAAACCGTTTTTTTTTCTCCTTTTTAGTAACCAAAAGCAGAGTCATAACTACAGTTCCGAGTCATTGTTGGAACATCGAACTCTACTGTAACATTGTATATGGGTACAAGCTCTTATCCTATATACTTCAATATTCCTTTAGATCGTGTTTTGCAAAAAACCTAAATACATACCTAGCTAAAGGCATTGAACCATTATGTTGAGTTAATAATTGACGAACATTATCAGCAAATGAGCTGAACGAAATTTGAACAAAAGGTAAATCAAGATCGGGATTAACAATAAAATTTTTTGAACAATGTATTATACAATAAGGTTGTTCCAAATGAGCCTAATAAAATGAAAATAATGATTAATTAAAAATAACCTCGACAAATCCTATGATTTACCTGAATATTATTTTCGTCAAAACGTAGACGAAATGCAGGTAATAGACGAGCAACTCGATTACCGCCATAATCTTGAATATCAATGACATGTTTCATTGTATATAATTCACTTACATGAAGTGGTTTTTGAAATCTAAATAGAATCAGAATTTTGTCATTCGTCTTATGTTTTAATAAGAAGAAAAAAAAAAACAAACCGGCTTTGATATTCTTGAATAAGTGTAACAAGTACACAAGTACAATCTGGATGTTCTTTAAGTAACAGTGCAATTTCCAAAGCTCGTCTATGTAAATCAATAAATATGGAATAAGAATATAATGATCATTATGTCATAACATACTCAGCTGAATCGATTGTTGAACCAGATGAAGAAAGTGGTGCTGGAGGTGGTGGTGTTTCATATAAAGATGATGAAGCAAGTGCAGGTGTTATTCGTGATCGTTTAATCGATGATGGTACTCGACTGTACAAATCTGGTGTTAATGATCGTACTGGTGTTGAAAATTCAAGTTTAGTTGTTGGTTGGTTGCCAGTGAATGATCGACCGACTATTACAAAGAGAACAAAAGAAATTCTAAAAATCAATCTAATATCTTCTTTTACTAGTCGTTCGATTGCTAACATCAGAAAATGGTCGTTTTGTAGCACTACTCGTAGGTGATTGTGGTCCAAGTTCACTCATTACCGAACGAGGTGTATAAATAGGTGGTTCATGCATCGATGAAGTATTCCATTGAGATGGACTTGACATCCACCATATAGGTGTGGTGGGTTGCATGAAGCCAGAATCGATAGAATTATTATCACTAAGTAAACTTAATACTGTTTGTTTGTCAAAATCTGGTCCAAGACACCAAAGTACGCTAGGATCCATCTCGGCAGCGGCACTTTTTGGTGGTTGCTGCTGTGGAAAATCGTATGACCTATTGAAAAGAAAAGAAATCTTTAAAAATTTTGAATTAATAAACTAACATCGAAAATGACATTGTTTGGTATGTGTTGTTGTGAACAGATAGAAAACAAGTCGGCGTCGAACACTGTGTACGTGTATATGTGTTAAAGACACATGTACTGCTATATTCTTATAAAGATAGATATACATATATATACACTGGACGACGATATAAAAGGAAGAGAACAATCGAGAAAACAACTGATGAACGATCATTCGTGCTTTTCTTTTTGTTTGTTCGAATGATGGTGCCTCGAAGTAATCGCATATATAATATGAAAACATGCATTATAGTTAACATACATTGTATTATAAACTTTATAGTCAAAAGAAAAGAGAGAAATGTCCTTTACCGCCAACGTAAATATGTTATATTACATTCACCACTCTTAGAAAAAACGAAAAGATAGACACATTACGATCAAAATATTCTTTTCTAGATTTTTCAAAAATCGAAACAAAAACATAACTTTTTTTTTAGAAGAAATACAAGATAATAAATAGAATCACACATAATTTTGATAATAAGTCGGACTTTCAATACCACCATCACTTGGTGAATCAGCATCAGTTGAATTATTTAATTGTCTTGAACATATTTCTTGTCGCTTTTTATTTAATTTACGTTCTTTTGCACGACGATTTTGAAACCAAATTTTAATCTATTTTAAAGCAAACAATTATAAAAAAAAAATATATTAAACAATATTCTTTTCTTACTTGTCGTTCACTTAATGCTAATGCAGATGATAAAGCTGCTTTACGTGGTATTGAAATATATTTTGATATAGTAAATTCATTTTCAAGTTCATATCGTTGACGATCAGTATAAACAATACGATATTTATCACGTGTACGCGTTTTTCCTAGAATAACGAATAATAATTATTTCTTTCATACTGACTGTTATAAAACTTTATAACATTCGACCTAATAAAATTTTTTACTAGTGTTGACTTCAGGTATAAAAACTGTATGCATACATTCAGATATACAACACAATTAAATTTCTTTTTTAGAGGTAAGCAATTATTCAAATACGATATCAACTGTCAGGTATTTATTTGAAAGCAAATTGAAAACAAAATTTGCATTGTGAGTCACAATCAAGATGAAACTATCTGAATAATTTTTTCCTTATTAATTTTTCTACGTCAGTACTTTATTTTTATGGATTTTTAAAATAAAATATTAAGTCTAATATCTTCGCACGCATATGAAGAAAACATCGGAAAACTTCAGGAAAAATTCTACGACATGAACCATAATTTTCAGGAAGATGAGACTCTAAAAAAAGATTTTCTGAAGATCCAATCAAGTCCTGAAATAAAAGCTTTTGTCTTGTCATCATTTAGAAATTCTGAAGAACGATTTGGTTTTAAATTTCGTATTCGATTATAAGAACATTTTTTCTTTTGTATATTAGTATTCCGTCACGTCATTAACGCTACTTTTTTACTGATAACTTCTCTGAACAAAAGTCTCCAATCGCGAGGTTTTCAGGTTATCTAGAGTAACTTAACATAGACATAGTATATGAAAATTCATTGATACATGTATTTTAATTTTGTAAAGTCATATCACTAAGGAATAATTTGGTTAATATCTTTCGTCACAGATACGCTCAATTTCTTCTTGGGACTACATGATTCTAGAGTATAACAGACATATTCTAAAACCTTGATTATATAATACATGAGTAATTTCTAAAGAGGGAAATTTTCGTGAAGGTATAAAAGAAACTTTCAGACCAAATCTGTTTTGTTAAATAAGCCTACTGAGAGTAAGAAAAATCCATAATAGTTCGTTCGCTTATTGTTTTCATTTTACTGAGTTCCTGACGTAGTAGTGTAGAGTGTATCGTCACAAAGCTAATGTCACCATTTCACTCATACACAGATCTTATGATCTCTGTCTGACATCGAATTTTTTCTGCGTATAAGAGATCAAATCTTCAACCAATGCACATATTTTAGTAAACGTTCAGAAAAAATCTAGTTGACTTCTAAATCTGTTATAATATGACAATAATATTCGTTCTAGATGAAACTTTCATTATATGATAAGAATTATAAGACGCCAAAGTAATACGACTTTCAGATCGAAATAGCGACATTAGATTTTTAACGATACGCTCTTCACTAAGGCAGAAACTCAATAAAATTAATGCAATAGAAGAGCAAATCATTATAGACATTTTTTTTAATTCTTAGTAGATTCTACTTAATGATATAAATTTCGTTTCAAAAAGATTTTTATTGTTTCAAGAGATTCTTTCGTAAATTAAATAATGTTTTGTTTGAGCATTTTTTTAAAAAAAAAACTTTACTTTAAACGTTTTAGGAATGATTCAGGTGACACTTCTTTTCTATTTAGAATACTTCTTTTTTTTTTCTTCCATGTTACTTTGCCCCACTTGAGTGATGAGTTCACGATTATTCTTATCAATGTATGTGTATCAACAATTGAAAGTCATAAAAAAAAATGTACACGCACTACGGTACCATTTTATGGCATTCGGCACTCTTTTTTTTGTTAGAAAAATCAATCAAGATAGATTGAATGATTGTTAGTTCTCTCATATTCCTTAAATTGTTTACATTCAACACCGAACACTCTGATCAGTGTATAACACCAATGTGGAAGCGCGTGTTTAAGCAATATTCAATTCCATGCCCTTTTACTTCTTGTTTTATATTTTTAAATGTCAAATTGAAAAAATTTCACATACCGTTTGCGGGATTTTTTGGTGGTGTTGGAGTTAATTGTGATTTAAACCAATTTGATTGTTGTTCTTGACATTTTGAATATGATGAATTCGATGGTTCTTCTTTACTATCAGATAATGGTTGATCAATATTATGTGATGATTCAAAATATGATGGTGGACTATATGGAGATTCAAATTTAATTGGTGCAAGTGACGATGATGTTGGTGTTGTCCATTGTGATTGATCATAGAAAGTATTATTTGTATATGGATAATGACGATAATTCGTTGGTGATTGATATTCAGTTGGTGTCAGCCAATTTGGTGAATCATTGGATGATGATGGTACAGGATACAGATGTTGATGAATATGATGATGATGATGTGTTGCTGATATTGTTGCTGATGAATTTATTTGTGATAAATGCACAGTTGATCCGGGTACTAGTGTTTCAATGGTTTGATTTGTTGATGGTGATGTTTGAATTTGATCAATAATTTGATTTGTTGTTGAAGTCGGTGGTATTGTTAATATATTATGTGTTGTTGGAGTTCCTGGCCAATAATTATAATCAAATGCTTCTAGTTTTGATGTTGTCGTATAATCAGTATAAGGTGAATAGTTATTATAAGATGTTTCATATAAACGAGCATTGGATTCAGGATCAACAGATATTATTGATGGATAGTTTGTATTCATCGTCTAAATTAATATATATGTGAAATATAGAATTTTGTTCGAAAATTTGATGTGTTGTGGTTTTTTTTTTTCGTCATGCTTGATTGACATAAATGTCTTTTGGGATAGTTCGTAAAATAAAAAAAGAAAAATTCGATTTACCTGTTTGATGATTATAGGTGTTAATAATGATGCAATAAATTATAAGTGATGATTTCACGGATAATCAAATTTTGTTTTTTGTTATTGTAGTAATAAAATTAGAACTTTTCGATATTGCTTTAATCACATGGTACAATCATAAAAAATCTAGGAATTATTTTCTTCAATTGAGAGAGATGATGATGATACGTATATATTGAGAGAAGTAAATGTGTATACAACACTGCACTTTTTCCTTTTTTTTTATGATTCAATATCTATGTCGAATAACACTATTTCTCTTGACGATAAATCGATAAGAGAGAGAGAGAGAAAAAAAAGACAAGTATGGAATTTTTTATTGGTGGAGAAAAAAGAAATAATATCATTGGTTTATCGAGAGGCAGAGAAACAAAAAGAAATATTGATTTGAAGGGTAAATCTGGCAATTTTAAAAGAACAAAAAAAACCAGGTGAAATACGGAGAAACATGATGGAAAAGTTAGAGGATTCTTGATTAGTGTCCGAGTCAGAATCCAATAGAGATGCGTGTAAGCTCAATAACTTGACAACAAAAACAGCTAGAAATCTGCAATTTTTAGCAATATGAAAGAGGATAGCTTCGGATATTTGATTGAATAGATACATTAGCCATTTGTATGCCTTTTTTTTGAATGCTTTACTAAGATTATAGGTTTTAAAAGAATTTTGTCGTTCAGTCTATCAAATAAAAAGAAGTTCGAGGTTCTCCTCTTTAGATTTCATAAAACTGTAACTTGACTAACAGTTGCCATTGTCAAGTTATTAAGCTTACATCTACTTCTTTTTAATTCTGACACAGGCATTAGTTGAAAGTTTCTTTGTATTGCTTTCTTATTAATACAACAAATATTTCTCTGCTTCTGAACAAACGCTATGATAAAAAGTTTAACAATCTTGCTAATTCAAGTTCTTTGAATTGATCAAACATACATTTTTTAGATTCGTTTCTTGTTTTAAAAACAAGCATCAGTTAACAGAAGGCGTTCCAAGGTCGATCAGGCTTCTTCTACAGATCGATGATATCCTATATACTGATTAGTCTACAGAAGTACCCCCCCCCACCTTCGATAAATAACTTCTCTTTTTCAAATTTATAATCTAAATTTTCTCCTGTAAAACTTGAATTGAATGAAAATCTTTAATAGGAAAATATCTTTTATTTTACAGAATCAAATAAAACTAGAGAAATATTATCTATTTATTCTTCAAGTGGTCTTATATTGATTAATTCCGTTGGATGTTCAATCACGGTATACTCGAAAAGATAAGGATTCTTTCATGCAATTCAATTGCATCGTCATTTCTTTTTTTTTCTACTTACCTTCTGTTAGATTATTATTCTTATTATGCTATCTCTTTTTCAATCAAAAGCTAATAAAAATCAATCTGTATGAAAGAAAGAGAAAGAAACCAAGTCATGAGAATTGTCTGATGATCTTATTAGAACAAACATATAATATTATTTTAGTCCATATGCCATTTGTACAAAATATAATCAAGTTCATTTATCAATCTTATTGATAGTTTAAGCTTGTTGTCACTTGAGTGAAAGGAAGATTTTGACTTCTCCACCTTCGTTTTCTTCACACTTATGTGTTACTAATCACATGAACTTATTTAGTGTTCATATTAATTGATTCAATGACCTGTTCATGTCTTGTCTCAATTGGCACTATGGAAAAAGTCAAACTGAGCATAAAATTGATACCATTCATAGACATTTATTCAATTGAGTTAAAATAAAAATTAAATTTGTATTATTTCTAATTTAGGAAATGATATACGACAAAAAAAAAACTTTATTCTCTTCTATTATGGACAATAATCACTATACAAGAATAAAATGAAAAAAAAAGACATGGTACTATCACATATGAAAAAAAAAATCATTGTAATCATGGAGATTTTATGCATATGGACCTGTGAAATAAAATAAATACCAATAGCCAAGCGTGTCAAACAAGCCACAACATACGAATGTATACAGGTAGCACCTCTCTTCTATGAGTTAACAGAATTTTTCACTAAACATCTCCTATATTTTCATTAGAATTCCACATAAAACACAAATCATCCAAATAAAAAACATGACAACGGTTCATGCAGCAAAAAACCTAGCAGCAAGCAATAAAAAAAGCCATGCAAACTAGTTAATTTTATCACTATATATATATTTATATATTTTTGTTAATTTAAACTTTCTCTTTGCTTTTCATTTTTGTATAGGATTATTTTTAAAAAGATTGCGAAAAAATGTTTTAGCCTGTAATTTCGAGTTTTGTAACTGTAAAACAAGTTCGTCGATTGTGTCTGAATAATAGAGACAAAAAGAAAAAGAAAACAAACAATAATTAACGTAGAACAAGTTTAGAAAGAGGATTGCTTAATGAATATAATAGAGATTCAGACATTCGTATGGATGATGTTTTAGTCGTACCTGTCTCAGGTGGTGGCGGTGGAAGAGGATGATAAACAGAAGCTAAATGTTCAAGTTGTTCATCAGTTAGAACATGAAGAGAACCTGTTCTATCATCTTCATCATCAGTTATTTGTGATGAATAACCATCACTTGGCTTTCTTTGATGAGTATGATGAAAAGTTTTCTTTGATTCTGTATCTGAATTAATAATAACTATTTGTGGTGGTGGCGGTAGTGGTTGTTTTGAAGAAAGGATAAATTGATCATTAAAATTTGTTGGTGTGGTTTCATCACCTACAGGTGATGTTCGACCACTTGTATTAGCAAATATTCCAGCTGGTAATTTTTCTGTGTGAAGTAAACATGAACGAAGTAATTGTTCTGGACGATTTAATCGTTTTGTTGGGTAAATGATAGGTGATGTTGATGGACTTGTTTTAGGTGGTGATGGTGGCAATTTGTTCTAAATAGTTTTGAAAAAAAAAAGAATTTAATAAAGCCTGTTCGTACAGTTCATTCGGAGCTACTATATAGAACTCACATGTGTCTTTCAGCCTTATTATACTAATAGAAAATATGTTAAGTGAAAAATCTCAATCAGGCTGTAGTTATTTGCTAAGGATAATAGATTGGCAGAGAAGTAATGCCAAACAGAAAATTTTCTTTCTTTTTTACTGGCGTTATATTTTTCATTTTTGTATTCCAGTTTTTTTTAAGATCTCCTCTCAAAAATCGATCTTAGGTTAGATATATTCAAATCGTATAAAATTTCCAGTATATATGGAAGCTATAGTGGACAGTCCATAATAAAAATACTCTGTAGAGCTTGATTTTGTAAATTTAATTATTTTTTTCTTGAAAGATTATATCAAAATGCAGAGAATGACAAAGCTCTTTTTTTTAATTTGTTACTGTTTAAGGCAAGAAAAGTTTAATATCGCGAAAAACTCTCAAAAAGTGACTCGATAATTATAAAAGTATTCTTTTATATAATAGTAACAAACTTTAATTCAAAAAATGAGTTCTTTCATGCTCTGCATCTTTACATGCGCTCTTTCAACCAAAGCAAAAAATTAAGTATATAGAATGAAAGCCCCTGAAGAATTCTGGGTTGCACAACCAAAAAAGCATATTATTCAAGCAGAAAATAACGGAAATCATCTAAAGTTTTTAAAAAAATCAAAGTACTGAATAAAAAATCATGCTGTTTATGAAAGATCAGATATTGGGCTATCCTCACATGCTGTCAATTTTCATTTTGTTTGTGATGAAAATGACTGATTTTTTAAAAGTGTCTAGGAAAGTCTCCCAACTGATTATTTACTTTCAAGTCAAGACTATGTGCATCATGTAGATTCTAATAAGTTATGAAAGCGAGGCTTAAGAAGAATAGTTTATTGTGAAAACTTCAGATATTTTCGTTATTCCTATGTTAAGATACAGCCATGGTGAAAGTGCTTGTGCGATTAATTATTCTCTTCAAGATCCATTTCTAAGCAAAGTTTCAAGTTGAAATTCGAAAATCAGTTTTCCTAATATTCCTGTGTTGAGACTACGGCATTTTGTTTTTTAAAAAATACCGTAAAAATGGAATCTGTTGACAGCAATAAGCTACAGTAATAAAATCGCTTTCGGAATATTTGTAACCGACTATGATCTACCTAGTTCACACGCTTTCCGGCTCAAAAGTGATTAATTAAATGAAGAGCTTCTCTCGTAAGTCTTTTCGCGTTGCTAACGCACTCTGGAAAAAGAATTCGATTTGAGTTTCACAAAATTAAGGGAAAAGAAGCAAATTTCTTACGAATTCTGTATAAGTTATTTGTTCTTCATTGAATCTATCTGATCGTTCACCGAGATCATATGGTAGTTTTCCTTGATTTCGTTGTGCATGAATTTCATTACTAATTTTTTCAAGATTACGTAATGATTCTTGATATTGTGCTTTAGCTTCGTTAACACAATTTTCAAGACCATCAACTTTACGTTTTTGAAACTAAAATAAAAATAAAAAGATTGTTTTTAAAGAAGAAGAAAAAAATCAATTTCGTATTCATACATCTAATTCTTTATGATATTCAGCTTTTTTCTCATAATAGGGTCTTTAAAAAGATAAAAATAAAAAAGTGAATCTATTATAAAGTTTTCGTAAAATATTATATTTTATTTTACTGTGATTTATTAATTGCACGTCGATAATTTTTTTGCAATTTTTCAACTAATTTTTCTACTTCAAAATAAGCTTTTTCGGCACGTTGTTGCTCTAAATCAGCTTCATATTTTTCTTGTTCAGCATCGGCTGCCTTTAAATTAACAATTTTTCTTAAATACTTTAATAGAATTATTTGAACAAACCTTTGCAAGAGCATGACCATATGTTTCACTCCATTTTTCTGGATTTTGATTTGATTTTTCGGCTTCATCAATATAATCAGCCTAAAATATTTCAACGATTTTTTTAAATATTACATTTATAAACAATAAATTACTCACCGAAGCTACAGCTAATTCTTTAGCAGCAACATGTAAAGCTTGTGCACGTTCAAATCGATGTTTTGCTTTAGTTGACACTTCTTTTTGATGCCGTAGTTGAATTCGAGCTTCATAATAGCTTCGGGCGTTATTAACAGCTGAACCAATACTTTTTTCTAATTGAACTAATTCTTCTTCAACTGTATTCCAAAATTCTTTGAGATTTTTTCGAGCTTCCTATAAAAAATAAATAAAGACATGGCGACAAAAAAAAACCGAAAGAATTTAATTACATCATGTTGTAATTCTAAATGATTGATTGCTTCATTTGCATGATTTAATCGTTCTAATTCAATCTACATCAAATAAGAGATAGAAAAAGATGATTGATAAAAATAAAAGATGACGAACCTGAACTCGGGGATCTAATCCATCATCTTCCTCAGATGTTATATTCGATTCAATGGTTAATTCGGTTCTAGTATCTGCCAGATGAGCCATTCATAATCTGAAAAAAAATTATCACAATATTATTTCACCTTAACAAAAAAAGAAAACAACGGACTAAGAATTTATCATCTTAATAAGATTATTCATTTGTTCATCAAAATTATCCGAATCATTATTCGAAAATACAAAGGACCACTCAACATTTTTATCAAGTTGACATTCAGATTCTGAATCATCAATATTCGATGTAAAAATCCAACCACGTTTTTTACGTGTATCAATCGATGCTTCAATACGAACAAGTAATAAACAATTTGGAAAATATTTTTGAAAAAAATCAATATCTGTATAACGTCGAATATCACATATAATCCATATTGGATTTGTCAAACATAGTTCATGCTTTTGTTCAATAGCCATACGACAAAAAATTGATGGATCTTCATTTCGTTTGTCTTCACCCCATCTAATATAAAAAAAAACTAAAAGTTCTCTTAACAAAGAAAAAAACAATTAATATACTTAATCATATCTTTTCGATAATTTTCTTTATAACAAGATGAATTTAATAATTCTTCACCATTTATTTGATTTAATCGAGCAAATTCTAATTTTAATGGTTCACTTAAATGTAAAAGTACAGCTTGCAGTCTCTCAGCTAATTTTTCACCAAGATAATCTTTTCCACATTTACGTTTACCGGAAAGAAGAACAACTTTTTTAACATTAGAATATTTCGATTTATCAAACGATGAATTCATTATAATGAATCTAAAATTGTTCAATCAAATATATTGATAAGAAAAACTTTCTTAATTAATGAATTCATTCATAACTTATTTTTGTTCGTTTCCTGTTAAGATACCGGAAATTCAAAAATTTAGCAGATGTTTGTTTTCAATTTATTTATTGTCGTTGATTACAACACATCGAGTTACCTATGAAAAACTATTTGTCCAATTTCTGGCAACAAATTTTTCTTGGAAATATTCGAAAAACGACTAAATTCTAAATATCATGAATAAGTAAATATTTTATTTTTATTTTAAAGAACAGTATAAAGATTATTTTCTGATTCTGAAGACAAAATTGACCAAAAAACATACTTACGTACATAAAGTGTTTTTAGGTTAACTTGGTCTTCAGAATCAGAAAATAACCCTTATAATGTCCTATAAAGTGAGAAAAAATATTTACATTTCTGGAATATTCAGAGCTTAGTTTTTTTTCTTCAATATTTCGAAGAAAAGGTTCTTTCTAAAAATTGGACAAGTAGTTTTTTATACGTAGCTCAATATGCTCTATCCAACGAAACTAAATAAAGCGAAAACAAATATTTGCTAAGATAAACAATAGAAATCGATGTTACTTAAATAAATTATCTAAAGAATTTGAATGAAGATGTTTACTATTCCAGTTAAAGCTCTAAGAAGAAAATAAACGTTAATGCTACTCCTTTCCCGGGTTTCTGAAGAGCAGCTTCTCAGAAAGATTTAAACTTTTCAGGTCAGATAGATCCTGACGATTAGAGCAAAAGTTGTGATAGACACAATGTTCCTGAATGCTGTCTTCTATGAGATAATGGGATCACGGTGACCTGACCTTTCACTCGAGATACTATGGTCGATCGAGTTGAAAATTTTTTAAAAGCACTAGACATCATTTAGAATATATATTTTTTTGTTCTTCGAATAAAAAAAGTCGAAATATCGAAGGTTACTTAAAAAAACACAAATTTTATATAGTAATAAATACTGAAAATCAGTAGAACAGTATTTTAATTACTATGAAAAAGCGTCTGATATCCATAATACATTTATTTCCGTATTATTCTAATCAGTTCTATTGTAATGTCGAAATCCACAATAATCCGATAAAAAATTTATCTTTAACACTAACCTTTATGGATGATAAAGACCATGTTTATGATACCTAGAAACAAAATTTACATAGATATTTTATTCTGATTTGAATCAAAATTTAATATGTATCTATATTTAATACTTGAGCTAGACTGAAAAAGAATATCATTTTAGTGAAATATTTGTTGATTTATCTTCACCGGTAATAATAACAATATGCTAACTGCGACAAATCGATGTTGTTCCGATAAATTTAATAAATAATCAAATTAGCGAGGAAAGAATTTATTTCGTAACATACATCATTTCATCAACCATATAATTCAAATATGTTTTTGTATTAATTTTGACTTTATATAGATAATAAAAAAAAGGTCTCCACTATTGAAATAAACTCATTTTGTCAGTGATATTTACGATAAAAGAGCAATTATTAATTATATATATTATTAAAATAACTGACTATTTTCTAGATGGTCGAGAAATTGACAAAACATTTTTTTTAATGATTTCTAGATGTCGCTAACAACAAAACAAAGAAGTTCTTTGATTTCATAAGAACAACTGGTTTAATATATCATTTTGCAAAACAATTATTTTATTATAATTAGTGGAAGAAGTGATGATTGTTAAAGATATGAATTCTCAAGTTTAAGGAAATGAATTTTATTAGAAACACTTTTTCTAGTAGTTCTTAGGTCAAACAAGCACAGTCTTAAACGAACGTTTACAGAGAAATACGACAGTATACAAGTCCTAATATTTTACGATCGTCTATCTTCATGTCATATACGGAAATTTGTGGAGAAAAAAAAAGCCGTTTATTTACTCTGCGTACACAAAAGTTGCATACGGTCTCCATTTAGCTTCATATAGAATCGTATAGGTTCGCATACAGTGATGGAGATATACGATCGTAATATTAATTCATGTAATACAGCAGTATTTGGTCGTATATGAAAAAATGCGATTGTTTACAAGAGTATATGGACTTCGTATTTGTTATTAATTAGTTGCCTATGTATGATGAAGTTTATATTAATCTCGTGATTATGTTTTCTTTGTTTTGTAGAAATCGTTGTTTTCTGAATTTTTAATGTAACTGATGAATTTAATAATTTTGCNCTACTTTTCTTTTTATTTGAAAATGTTGAAACCCGGTGTAACGGGATTATGAAATCAATTCGAATATGATATCTTGTTCAGTCGAGGGCTAAGCGAGTCGAAGCGACGAGCGTTACTTGTTGTTTAGGCGATGGATCAGATGAATTTGTTTCTTGTGATTCTTTTCATTCTCGAAATGATTATCATTTTAATGTTAAGAAACTTTTAATTGATCTATATGCTTCAACGATAACTGGAGTATTAGAGTGGCATAATTCATTATTTGATTATAACATTCAAGATACATATGTAGATAAAGATTTAACATTTAATACATTGAATAGTGCATCATTTATTCCAAAATGTGTTGTTGATTGAAATAATTTTAATTAGGGTCGTCATGCATAACCAAATATTTCTTTTTATGAAACAATTATTTATGAATTACATGTAAAATGTTAAACAAAATTACATCCAAATATTCTCGAAGATATTCGTACAACATATCCATCTATAGTACATATAATCACGACAGATTATTTGAAAAAAAAACTTCGTATAACAGTTGTTAAATCAATACCTATACAACATTTTACAACAGATCGTCATTTAAAATAAGGTAGTCTAATTAATTATTGAATTATCATACTATTGAATTCTTTGCCTCTAATGTTCATTGTTCATCAATAGAAATATGTAGAGAACAAGTTTTAGAATTTGAACATATGGTTAAAAAATGACACAAAGAGGGAATTGAAGTTACACTTGATGTTGCTTATAGTCCTATTTGTGAAGGAAATCAATATGCTCCAATTTTATCATTTAAAACTATTGATAATAGAAGTTATTATTATCATCTTTCAGAACTTGATTATCAATACTATTTTGATTATACTGGTACGAGAAATACACTTAATTGTCGATTAGCAAATGTTTTAAAATTAATTTTGAATAGTCTTCGATATTGGATATTAGATATGCATATCGATGATTTCAGGTATATTTACATTTGAAATTGAAACAAACATTATTTTACTTGGTTCTGAGTCAAAACTTGTCGAATTGGATCGAATTTCAGGCTAACTGTAAGAACAATTGAAATTCAACAGGCTTTATTTTTTTTCTATAATAATGTGTTTAGAATTTTAAGATTAATTCCAGATATTGGAAAACAATATTCTACAGTTCAATATCTTCTTTTTTATTTTAAGAAATAGATTTTAGTTCTAGTTTAAATTTAGATTTGACTTAGCAGCAACACTTGTTCATGAATTTCATGCCTTAGATCATTTAAATCATGCAGTTTTTGATAGAATTCATCAAGATTCAGTTATTTATTGTGTTAAATTACTTGTTGAACTATAAGATTTAGATGAAGATGATTATCAAATAAGTAGATTTTCGCCAGATTGGACAGAATGGAATGGAAAATTTCGTGATTGTATATGAGATTATTGCCGTGCTCAATCAAGTATAGTATCAGAATTTGCCAAATGTTTTGTTAGTATCTAAGATTTATATTGTGAAGAACGTTAAAGGCCAATAGCCTGAAATTCACGTTTCACAATAACCACTTCTATATCAGACTAAAATTCATCTGTCTTTATTAAGAAGACAAAAGAATAAAAATAAATTTTGTCGATTTATTTCAGTCAGCGATGTTAACGATGGATAATAAACTCGACAAACTTGTCTTTTCTCTTTCTTTTCTTTCTTTCGTTCTTCTTTTCGTATTATACATAAAGAATTCTATCATTCGTTATCCATATGAATGAGACCATCAGTATATAAAGGACATTCGTAAAAATGAGTGATGGAAGAGAGTATGCAGCCAACGACGGACAAAGTTTGGAAAGAAGGAAGAAAGAGTCAAACACAAATGAATGTCCGATCACTTTTTACGAAATTTTCGCCTTTTTAAGCTTGTTTAAAAAACAAGTTTTTTTTTAAAATTATACGTCTAAGAGAAGGATGAAGATCGGGAGGGGATAAGTCTAGTCCTAGTGAGAAACACCGTAGAATTAAGGCGAAGTCTTCAACATAATAAAATAAGCATCGTTTTTTGTGTATGTGTTTTTTTTTCAGTCATATTATACATGATGTTTATTTGGTCAATATTAAAAAAATACGGTATTTTGATAGAGGGTGCATTACTCTTATTCATCAACATTCAAAATAGTGTGGTAATATATAATATTATTTACATGTTCTTATATTGGTTATTTATATTATCATTTCATGTAAGAAAATTTTAACTTTAAGAGATAGAAAAATAATTGTTTCTTATGAAGGTTTCATATGACTTTTGGCGAAAAATTATACGTTCATTTCATATGACAATTATTATATATTCAATGATGGTTTTAATTATATTGTGCATATATCAAGTAATGTTTGTTCACTAATAGCTTCGTATCATGGCGCAACTGTTGAGACTCACCACATCTAGGTTATCTTGTTACCATTTTGAATGTGATAGGCATGGTGATATGTGCAAGTCACCTCGAACTGTTATCATAATCCATTATCATCAAGATGGTAACGAGATAATGTCCCGAGAAGATGATCCTCTGCATTTGCGCTGTGACTTATAGCTAACACTCTATCTATTAAGTGTTTTTAACAGCCAGACAACGAATTTTTCTGTTTTAGTTTAAAGAAGTCCATGTATTTTTATTGGCAAGATTTAATAAAGAATTGGGTGTGGGTGTGGGTGTGGTTGTGGGTGGGTGTGGGTGTGCGTCCGGGTAAAAGCCAGATTAGACGATATTCACACCTCACACCCCGACCCACACCCACACCCACACCCAAAAAATATTCAGTGTTTCTTTATTTTTTTTCAAAGGATATAACTAGTCTCGAAGTTAATTTAGTTTATTTTTCTGTCTTTATTCACTGTTACAAGACGCATTTTTATCTTTTGTTTTGATGAATAAATCTATATAATTAATCTATTGACTTTTATATATGAACAGGAATATATTTAAAGCTAATCAAACGAGAATGTTCAGATTTCATCATCACCAACATCTCATACATCAATCACAACACGTTCTAAAGCAAAATTATGTACTAATGAAAATGGTCAATCATCTGAGCCGTAATAATATAATAAATCAACGAAAAAATAACAGTTTCTTTTTGGTTTAGTGTTCTAATATCAAATTAATTCATGCTGATATGTGAAGTACCATTTTCGGATAGCACATAAACTTCCATTGAGTCTTATCCAATTTTAAAACGTTCCGCCTTCCCTATATCTTTCTAAAAAACATGATTTTTGTACATTGTAACTCTTATAACTCAGCTACAGTATGAACTAGAGAGAGCTGAAATTTTGCATGACAGTAAGACGTTCAAATATGTATAATACATTAAAACACATGTCATAATCGAGAGAGAGAGAGACAATGAGTTCCAGTAGAACATGGAAATCTCCTTAGAATTTCATGTTAAGCAATTTCCTCTTTGAAAGCTTAACATTTCAGAGATTAGAAATCATTGTCGACACAAAAGAATTCTTACAAAGTCCTTTCCTTAAAGACTAAGTTACGGAATGTACTTTGTTCATTGTAGTTATTCCCAATGTTCCAGTCGATGCTTCACGGGTACTGACATAAGAAGTATAGCACGATCTCGATCGAGTGTATTCTCACAAAGTTGATCCATTCGTCTATCGAAGTGATATTTTGCCGATCAGTATGACCAATTGAGACTTAAAACAGGTTCAAAATGATCCCTCTCGATAGGTGATCTCCATTTTTGATGTATGATTATTTTATGGAGAGTTCAGCTGATGAGAAGACATTGCTAGAAGAATCAATACTCAGAAATATTCACCGACATTTAGTCATAGAATGAGTCATATCATATTTATAACCTCCTTAAAGTCTCTCTCGATTTTTCGTCCAATAAAATGGTTTTTACAATAATAAAGAATACTTACTCACAATCCACATTGAAAGAGCTTTTGAATGGTGTACTCCAATTTTTCTTAATCAAGCCTTACCTTTGAGTGACAAGCACATCTCTGAACGACATTAAAATGTTGCCTGTAAAAACGAGATGAGAAGTATGTTCCTAAACATATGCCTTTGCACTTTTCTTGAGCTACCAATAATCTATATTTGAAGAGGAGTCATGAGTGGCGTCCCGGAGACACACCGACGAACGACTTGCCGCCCCGCTGCCAATATAAGTGCTGTTTGATTTAGAACAATTTTGTATAAGACTAGGTTTTGAAGAATATTGCAGTAAGATACTACTCACGACAGGTGTTAATACAACCACAAGGTTCCAGACGGACTGAAAAGTTTAAGACATGAAATAGTTCATACGAAAATTACTGCTTTGCCTCAAGTGTAGCCGCATCTTTTTAGCTCATTAAGACTATTAAGAAAGATCAATTAGGATTATTATCCAGCATGCATAAAGTGGCGGAAAAAAGTTTAAGGCACCTTTTTTTCTTCGTTTTTTCCGTCAAAGACCACTTGTAATGGATGTCCAAATAGCGATTTTCCTAGCTCTCGGAACGAGCTACAGATCTATCATATCGAAAACATCAACGGTGAGCCGGTTCAGTTTTTATGACAGAAATTGTTTTTGTCTGTCGAAAGAAACTTTAAGGTACTTTTTGTGTTTTATCCATTTGGCGCTGTCGACAAATAGGTAACGTTTCAAAAATATATCATTGAATCGATAATTGAACGGACTACATTTCGGTATAAATATTGTCGAAAAACAATCGGTTATCATAATTAATAATGAATTAACTATTAATTATTATTGATTATTATTAATTAACAGTTATAGAAAACTCTCGTCATAATTTTCTATATTGAAGGATACCATAAGAAAGGGCATTGAAAACTAAACAAAACTGTGTGCTTTTGGATCTGCAATAAGTGATCGTAATGGAATTCTTTGAGCACTCTTTTAGAATTTAATTAATACTTTATTAATAATTCAGAAAATTCAGCTTTAAGCGGAAGTTTCAAAACTCTCAAAAACAGGATATTTTGTAGAGCAGAGGTTGTTCTATTGAACGAGACCAAGCGGCTTTTGTTACGGCGCAATCTTGAAGTTGGAAAATATTTCCAATTTGTATCGGTAATTTCAGCTACGATTTGAAGCTACTTTTTGCCTTGTTTTTTGCGAAACAACTTTCAACGCGCTGTATCACAGTAATAACACATTGTAAAAAAAGCCGCTAGGTCCAAAAGCACACAGTTTTGTTTGGTTTTCAATGCCCTTTCTTATGGTGTCCTTCAAAACAGAAAATTATGGGAAAAGTTTTCTATAACTGTTGATTAATAATAATCAATAATAATTAATAGTTAATTCATTATTAATTATGATAACCGATTGTTTTTCGAAAATATTTATACCAAAATGTAGTCCGTTCAATTATCGATCTAATGATATATTTTTTGAAACATTTTCTATCTTTCGACAGCGGCAAAATCGATAAAATGCAAAAAGTACCTTAAAGTTTTTTTCGGCAGACAAAAACAATTTCTATCATAAAAAAACTGAACCGGCTCACCGTTGATGTTTTTGATATGACAGATTTGTAGCTCGTTTCGAGAACTATGAAAATCGCCATTTGGACAACCATTACAAGTGGTCTTTGACAGAAAAAACGAAAAAAAAGGTGCCTTAAACTTTTTTCCGCCACTTTACAGCTGTTCTCACATTTTCTATATACTCAGCAAACTTGTGACATTTATCTGAAAGTGGTCACCAAGTTATTGAAAGGTGCAGTTAAATTCCAGTGAAGATAACTCGGGCAACTATTGATGTGCAGTTTTTTTTTGAAAACGTCTTTGATTTTAATCGGACATTTTTGCTAATTGAGCGAAAGCTGAATCATGCAGTTCCTAGCTAAAACAGGATGATGGGAAGTATAAATCAACTTTAATTTGGAAGCAGCAAACCGTGAGTGGTGCTCCGGAGGGACCGACGAATAACTAGCCGCTCACTATGAACGCTTGTTTAAATTTGCACTACAGTGTATGAAGACCAATATCATGATTACTTACGAGCTGAACTGAAAATGTTGAAACAATGCCTAACAGTAGCGGAAAGTTGAAACTTTTTCCAAAGCAAAATTGAGAAATCAACGCGTAGCAGGTGTAAAACATTTGAGTTTTAAATTGAGAAAACAATCTCTTAATCTATTTCGATATTCTTGATTGATGGAATGTTTCATGAAACGGAATAAGTGTTAGGTTTTTCTGGCTCTGTTACATGTATACTGACATAATTATATGTATTCATGTAGATTCATGTTAAGTGACTAGTCTCATGAATATCCCTGAGTGGTATCACTAGTGACATAAAGCATTAGGATGATAGCTGTCGTAAGTGTCTATTTTTCGTCATTCTGTTATTCAGCCGATCAAACGATCTGTCAGCATTCCCCGATGTTTATCTGGTGGGAAAAAGCCAAACTCGGTCTAGTTATGCAGTATAGATAGATAGTACTTAACCACATATTTCTTGATGATATATGCCAACAGATTTTCTACTTTTTGCATGCTCATCGTTTCTCTCTCTCGTTACAATGTATCGCACACAATCACTACACAAAATTTCTCAGGCAGGTACATCGAATTGTGGTGTTTAACGTGACCATATTCTTTCAGTAGAGGGTTAGCGATGCTAACGTCGTGCTACTTGTTTATTTAATGATCATGGGTTCCGTGATACTAACCGATACAGAAGAAAAAAACCTACGTAATAAACTTCTTCAGCTGTTAAATGTGCTAAATCACAACATCAATAATTATACTCAAATTTTAATTGCTCATAACTTCTACGTTCAACATCTAATATCTCGTCTTCAATCGCCACCTATCTTCATCTTGGTGATCTTGACAATGATTGTCAACAATTATGTGTTACATCTTCTGCTTTGTGTGATTTGAATGCTAAATCGTCAGCATTTTGTGATTTATCTTGTAAAATTCTATTAACAACATATTTATCATTAAATGCCACAAATGCATAACCAAAATGTATTATTACCGTTATCTTTAGCTATGGTACATGATAAAACTTTACCATACTTATCAGAAAAGCTTGATAAACGACCATTCATTAATGGGGTTAAAAATTAGCAGAAAGAAAAATACGTTTAACAGATTTTTTTTTACTTCACATGATGGTAAACAATGTTGACATGGTATTTCATTTCTATCAATAGAATATGGTCGTTTATTTATAAATATATCATCACTAATAAAATCATACAATTCAATAAGATCTTCATCTTCAATTTATCTTAAATAACAATGCAAAATTGAATCACAACGTGATGAATATTGTTGTCATTGATTTGTCATTGTAAATTTAGATACATTACGTTTTAATACGGTGCAAGGTAAAGCATTTATGCAGACCTTGGCGACTCTCTCATCGTACGCATCCAAATCTGTCATTTTGTATCGTGATGATTTCAAGAATGGAAAATGAGAAAAAGCTCGTTCAAACACTAGGTGAACATATCGAAACCGAATCGTTACCATTTTTTCCAATCTTCTCGAGAACGTTCCGTTAAGTTAAAAGTAGCGTCCCAAAAAAAGACAAATTTTTTAGGACTTAGTGTTTTTCCTGAAACTTCAAGATAAAAATTACAAAGATGACAGCAACAAAATTTAGCTATCAGTCTCTTTGCTTATAGCTTAGATAACTGTAAATAAAGCTGATGCTAAATAATCAATCAATAGTATTCACATGAGAAACACGTTGATAAATATTAATAGAGTTCTCTTGGAAATGAAATTTGGAATGGCTAATTTATGACAGAAACAAGATAGAGAAGTGCGATTTTCATCTTAACAAAGAGGAAATGAAAACGCATCGAATTGTATATTACAAGTTGTTTGACCTTTTTGAAAAGCAACTTTTCGTGTGAGGCAACTAGTGAATTTCCAACTATCAAGTGTGCATCCGAACCGTGCATAGAGGATCTACAAAACTGCATAAACCTTAGGTTTTCAGATTTTGTTATTCAGGAGTCATACTTATTCTAGTTAAAATTTTCGGTTGATCTTTCGAACAACTGCTGTGACAAAATCCTATTTGTACTTTCTTCCTATGTTAAAAGGAACCATTTTAGACAAATGATACGTGGATTAGAAAATGCAAAAAACAAAAGAAAAGGAATTGCCTTTTTACGTGATGAGCTAAATTTCTGTTTTAGTAAATAATCTTATTATAATAAGAGGTTAACAATGAAAGTTTCTAGAAATTAATTTCACTGAATGAAAAATATTTTTGAACAACAAAGAAAAAAATAACCAACAACAATATTAAAAAAAGAACTTCATGTCATAGTACAATGGGATGCTATCAGAATACTCTACGAGTTCTCTTATAATTACCAGTCCTATAGGTTCGAGGAATGTTAAATATCTTTTTCTTTAGCAATTCAATGATTCGATTCTCTCTAGAAGATCAAAATAAAACTATATTCATAAAATAAAAAAATATTCCTAAAGGAGATACATTCTCATGATTAACTGAACAAATACCAAGAGTATAACTTAAAGGTTTATCATTATTTATTGAATGAATTTTCAGTAAATTTGAATGAGATTTCTATAAATCATCGAAAGTAGTTATCTATTTCATTTGAATACCTTCGATAGTTTTTTGTATATTTTCTTTATCTAATTCAGTCAAATTACTGAATAAAATCCTGTTTATCTATAACGTTACAGAGTATTATTTCCCATGTCATTAAAATAGCGTTACATGTGCCGTTTTTTTCGAATATTGCAAATAAACTATGGATTAAATATGATATTTCTAGCATAGTGACACTTCATCATTATGAGAAGTTCATGTGAATGCAATAATAAAATGATGTCGTATACAAAAACAAAATTCCTACAGTGGCTATTCTCGTAGTAGATTTACTGTGGAAGTAACCAGGACATCTCTATTATAATTTTCTGTGGTGTTTTTTGAGTCTGCTTCTCGTCAGAAAATATCAAAATTAGTAGAAACACATAGAAAATTGCTGGCATTGGATCTTTGGCAAACAGTATGATCTTTTCTTTGGTACGACGATTTCTTCTTCAAAAGTTTTCGATGATTTCTGTCACCTTCTGTTTGAGAAATATTCTGTTTTTTAGAAAAACAAGCATCAATTTTTTTTCATTTTTTTCTCTTTTTATTGTTTTTCTGATTTTGCATTCCAGAATTCTCGAGCATGTGACGTTGTAGTGCTCGTTTCTTTGAATTAACCATTTTTATTATTATATAAAAATGCACTACTATAAATAGATGACTCTTATTTAGGAGTTTTTTTTTTGAGATATTGAACTTGACATCTTTTTTTCCGCATAATAGTAAGAATTTAAAAAGAAAGATTCTGTCAGGTATTGCAGTCAGACATGTTCGTTCCAATAAAAAAGCTTATCAGCACTTTTGCTGAGAGCTAAAATGTGGAAGTCACATGTATTGTTTATTAAAACTCTAGGAAACAGTTCTGATGCCTATTATTTTCGTTTGCTGTGAAAATGTGTCCGAATCATTCCTCCTCACCCACACACTACCTTTACTATAAGGGCCTAGTAGAGTCGCAAAACAAATCTCACTAAATATATAACAAGTTTTTACGCGTCATGTCTTCTGTAGATACAGGATGAGATTTAGAACAACCCGCTATGATAAGTTTTATTTGATATATTCCTGTTTAGTGAAACACACATCCACTCTGTTGCTTGGGCTGCAATAAGCTCTTTTACTTCTGCTATTTATAGCGTAACAAAGGTATAGAGCTGAGAAGATATAATCGATTTTGATTCCAAATATGAGATTCGTACAGAAAAACAATTCCTAAAAATCCATTACCTTCTTTGACGCATGTGTTAGACAGTATAAGAATGTCTATCTGTGTATTTTCTAACTCCTCGTTATCGAGATCATCGCAACAGAAAATAATAACTTTTAACGCGTTTGTCTAGTGAGTAAAAAAGAAAACTCGCAAAAGACTACATAAAGGCGATGCGAAAGCAATCTCAATTTTTGACAATGAGGTTTCAATTAACATAAGAACGATAAATGATTTCATCTAGAGTCAAACCTGTCTGACGAAAGTTTTCATTATTTCTCTTGCTCATGACAGCTGACTGAAGACGATCTCACGACTTTTAATTATTTCGGATAAAGGATGGAGACCAAATCGTCAAAATCATGGTTTCGCGGAACTTACTGAAGATGAACAAAAACTCATGTTGAGGATTCAAAAACGTTTGTATCATCTCGAAACATGGATCTCCTTGACGTAGTTCGAACGAATTGTTAGCGGCTCACCATATTCTAGAACATCGTAATACAAAGTACAGAGTTTGTTATAGCAAGAAATAAACATCCAAAGTATGGAATTCAAATGCGTACACGACCAACGACAGTTTGTGCTGTGCTTCGCACCAATTAACATGCTCATTTTTTTTTATTTCACTTTCACACATACACACAAAGAAAAAAAATATATACAAAGATGTAAGTGAGACAAAAACGAGCTAACTCTAACAATAAATAAGTGAATTTTGTTTGAACATATGTACAGATTTATTAACTGTATAAATTCTGTAAGCGAATGTTTGTTTTTGTAACATTCGACTAAAAATTGCACAAAGCTTAAGTAAAGAAAACATAATCATCTAGGAATTATTTAATGAAGAACAAGAAAGATATCGTCGAGCTTGTTCAGTCACGTAACGTTGATCACGTGTTTGACCGATTAAGATTTCCGTGTAAGTTGGACTATACTAAATAGATAATAAACAAAAGTTATTCAAAGAAATCGTTTTTTTTTCGCATACGCCAGTTTTTTCTTGAAGATTTTTCGATAAATCATATTTATTCAAATATATTGATGAATGATTTTCAGAAATAATTGATTCAGACAATGGAAGGAGATATTCACTAGATAATTAAAAACGACAAGAAATTAAATTTGATTTAATTAATTTCAATTTACTTGAAACAATCTCGTTTTGGACTTGGTGTCAAACGAATTAAATGAAGCTAAAACAATCAAGATTTCATACTATGTATTATTCATTTAAAGAAAAAATAGCCGCCAATATTTTTGAATAACTTTCGATAGAAACAAGATAGAGAGCTTTAGTCTTCGTTATTACAAAGAGAAGACCCATGTGCACAGATACACGCTGAAATTTGATTGACCAGCAATGAACCAAGTTTTTAGTTCGCCTTGACTGTTAATATGAGCGATAGATCGTAAAAATTCTTTTCTTTCGATCTACACAAGACAAACATATCTAGCTTGTTCCGTTGAAGAGTTGTAAGAGTTTTCTTGGGAGTTCCGATTGTAGTCAATTGACCTGGGATTATACGGAAAAGTGTCTAGGCATGAATAATTTAATACGTCTACGTGTCACAAATTATGAGATAACAGTATGAGATCATTTCGAATCAGTATAGTGAATTATTCATGCCTAGATACTTTTACGGATGATCTTGAGTTAATTGGCTGAAATCAGAATTCTCAAGAAAACCCTTATAACTCTTCAGCGGAACAAGTTAGGTATGTTAGCCTTGCGTAGATCGAAAGAGGATAATATTTCTTATCTGCTGATCATATTAACAATCAAATCCAACTAAAAACTAGGTCTAGAATATCATTTCAAAAATATCTATCAAGAATTAATCTGATTGCTTAAGTGCTGTTCAATCCAATTTAAGCGAATATTTATGTGCTTCAGTCTTCTCTTTGTTTTTTCTATCACATATTATTCAAAAAACATCCAGGATCCTTCTTTATTGAAATAGATAAGAATTATTAGATTTTATTTTCATACTCGCTCTGGTGTATTAAGAATACGATATTTTGAAGGTGACGACGTATTTGAAATATTGATTGGTGAAATATTTATGTTTTCATTATTTTTCATTGAAAATGCGTCATCATTTGAAAATAAATTTATATCTGTTGATAATAAAGATAAATGTGGTGATGATGAACAAGTATATACAGGTAACGATGATGATCTTGAAGGTGGATGTGATGAATAATAATCATTAGATGAATAGGAATGAAATAATGGTAGGTGATGATGATGATGTTGATCCGATTGAGAATTTTGACTTGAAGGTGTATAATTAGCGCAAGATGATAACATTGGTAATTGTTTAATTGGTGATGGCTGAGAACAAAGGAGTAAATGTTCGACATCTTGAGAGGAATGATGTTGATAAAGATCGGTGGAGATTTGAGAAGAAGATGGCATAGACTAAATGTAGGTATAAAAAAGCTTGGTTTTGTTTATCATTTATGTTATCTTTTACGTAAACTCGTCTCTGCAATTGAAGATATCTCCTTAATTAATTATTTTCTTGCAAAAGTGAACCTTTAATTAGTATATTTCAAGCGGGAAACAGCAGCTTGCAACACTCAAGTCTCTACTTTTTCCTCCTCAGTACAACTTTGATCACATAGTTGATTGTTCGATCTGTTTAGCGACGAAGCCAAAGCACCAGCTCCTGTTTTGCATTGAAAGGGTTAGTGAAGAGCGCTGCTACTCTATTGGCATCGTGTATTCTTGATAGCACGACACACGTAGCGAGTGTGTCACCTGAATATCAGAGGGATACCAGTACTCTGGCTTCGCCACTATTTTTGTTAAACTATTAACGATGTGTGAGAGAAAAGCATCCAGTGTTTGACTCAGCGTGAGAGCCGAGAGGTCAACGCCTCTTCGAAGACTGGATTAGTGCTCCCAGAGCTTGTGGTTTTTCTACTATGTGTCTATATTTTCAAAAACAAGTGTTTGCTCTTCCGAAAAAGAAAATATAGATACAACACTAAATGCAACCGACGACTCGGGTATCCGTGCAGTACTTTATCCTAGTACAAGTACCATATCATTTTCATAATATGTATGAGTATCAAAAACCTAAATTCACCTGTAATTGATCAGGATAGATTGTTGATACATGTTGTGTTAATGTAATATCAAAATTATTTTGATTAGTAGTTGAATAAAACTGATGATTATTATTACTGTTCACAATTGGTATATGACTTTCGGTTTTGATAATTGATAAAGGAAGTAATATATTTTCTATTGAAGTTTTTTTCATATTTGAAGAATGTATTTGTGATGTTTGATTTGTTAATGTACTTAATGGAATTCGAGACGAACGATTACTATTTATTGAAGTTGATTGATCAAGTTTTGGCCATGAAAAATCAGATGGAATTCTAAGAAAGAACAAAACTTGAAGAGAAAATTTAATTTAATCGCTATATTTACAATGCTGTCCAATCAAGTCCTCGTTTTTTTAAATTTTCAACTTCTAAATGAAACTTTTTTTTCATTGAAGAATTCCAATGATTTTTAATTGAATTATCTGATCGTCCATTAAAATATTTTGCGATTTCAGCCCATTTATTACCAAAATGTTGATGTAATATAAATAAACGAAGATTTTCTTCACTTGTCCATGGATTTTTATTTATTAATGGATTAAGATGATTATGCCATCTAAAATCAATTTTAATACTTCTTTTTTTTCTCTTCATTCAAACAAATTACCTTTCACGACATTGTTTTCCAACACGTCCTTTTAATTCTTTAGCAATTAAACTCCAATGTCTTGCACCATAATCACGTACAAGTTCGATAACTTTTTTATCTTCATCATCAGTCCATGGTCCTTTTGTTATAGATGGATCAAGAAAACGTTCCCAACGATGTTGACATTGAGCATCTGTACGACCATTACCAACATATTTTGATATACTAGACCAATCTTTTAAACTATCATGAGATAAAATAAAATCTCGCAAACGATCATCCTATTTTTAACAAAAGTAAAAGAATTAACATCGCTTTTTGTTTTCTTTCTTGAATATACCTCATCTTTAGTCCATTTTTTATAAGATTTTTTTCTCGATGATAATATTTTTTTAATAATTGGTGAATTTTCATTATAATCTAATTCATCGTCGGTAAAACTACTTCGACTACAATTTTGTCTAACGAATAAAATTTAATTTAGTAAAAAAGAAATCAATTAAAATTTCTTACCGTTTCGTGATCATTCCTAAGAAAATGTCTCAGCGTAGTCAATTTGTTGATTGGAGAGAAAACAATGAACGTTCGCTTGTCCGATCGTTCGTGTTTTTTTTTTCTTCTTTCCTCGACTGCTGTGTTCGGAGAAAATTCGACAGGAAAAACGCGTGTTCGGAGACGAAAGAAATAAAAAAAAAAAAAAAGAAAACGAAATTAGACGGGATAATGTCAATCGAATATTAGAAGCAGGAAGGAAAAAAGATCGAGAGAGCAGACGTACACTTTAAATATATTTGATGAGAAAAGAAAAACTTAGCGTTCTTGCTAAGTGAAAAGGACAGGTTACTCGTGCGAATAGAGAAAACATCTGCTGTACAAATAGTCGAATTTAATTGATGAACTTATTCTTCTAATGTATTCCGATTGATGCTACTGTTAGAAAGTTAACAAACGAAAATGGAAATATTCATTTGATAGAAATGTTCAAAACACTACTGACATCTATATGGAATCAGCTATGAAACGGAAAACAATTTATTTTTTTTTCGCTCGCTTTTGCATTACTTCTTAATGTTTATCCCTAAATAACACTTGGAACATGTAGATAACATAAAAGCAAACCATAAATATATATATATTGATAAAAAAAAATCAGCTTATCGATTGTAACTGATAAAAATAAGCATTCATATCAACTGGTTCGAAATTTTCAATCTCTTGCCGATTCAATAAAAATTACATCGTTAGAAAGAGCAGAAAAAACTGAGTAATGTCTAATCATTTTCTCGGAGGGGTACTCTCAAGTCCCCAGCAGATTTTTTTAAAATACATTTCCCAGCTAAAATAGCTAAAATGTTTCGTTCTCTTTCTTTCTTAGTGAATCACCTTTTCTTTCGTTCTTTCGTTTTCATCATATTCTCGTTTAGATGAACATGTATGCATGTTCATCTAAACGAGAATATGATGAAAACGAAAGAACGAAAGAAAAGATAATTCACTAAGAAAGAAAGAGAACGAAACATCTTAGCTATTTTAGCTGGGAAACAGAGGTCCAACCAGGCCGTGTTTTTCAGGCCTGTACGGCCTGTCAAGGCCTGGTAGATATTTCAAGCGAGTATTATAATGATAAAAGACTGGAGACGAGTTGTGCAAATCGGGTACTAAGTCTACTACTCAACCCGAGCCTGACCAGCCTGTTATAAATAATACTCATAGTTTTCAGAATACTGAAAGTGACAGGCTCAGACAGGCCGACAGGCCAATAATTGCGTGAGCCTGTGACTTTCATCGATTTGGAAATCACGGGTGTTGCCTATAACAGGTAGGTCAGGCTTGGGTTCTGCAGTAGTTTTAGTGCCTTGTTTGCACATCTCGTTTCCAGTATTTTATCATTATCGTATATGCTTGAAAAGCGTATCAGGCTTTGACAGGCCGTACAGGCCTGAAAAACACGGCCTGGTTGGACCTCTGCTGGGAAACGTATTTTAAAAAAATTTGCTGGGGACTTGGGAGTACTCCTCCGAGAAAATGATTAGACATTACTCAGTTTTTTTCTGCCCTTTCTAACGATGTAATTTTTATTGAATCGGCAAGAGATCGAAAATTTCGAACCAGTTGATATGTGTCTGATGATTGGATTTCTAGTTATTCAAACAAGTCGTAAAGATTACCAATATCTCTTAATAGATTGTTGCAACAGAGTTTTTCTATATAAATAAACTTAGAAGAACTTCCAAAGAAAGAAGTCTTTCAAATGTTCAATCACTTTTTTCTGGAAAAATTAATTTTCGAATTTCGATTGGAAACTTTGCATGTAGATAGGTCTTAACGAAAATAGTCTTTTTGTAACTGTTCCCATTCAACGATATAACTTGTATAAAGTATAAGTATGGAAAATAAGCGATTTTCTTGAAAGTAAATAATTTTATATGAAAATACGTTCAAATTACTTGAAATTTGTTCGTATAGTTAACAAAAAAGTTTTGAAAATTTCGCAAATCAACATTTAATGTTAAGCAACTTGCTTAACAGTTATAACATTTGCAACTGAAAATAACTATTCAGTATTTTGTATTGTTACATAAAATATGATTGTCATTTGTATTAATTCTATCTTTTTTCTACTGTGCATTAATCAATATTTATAGTTTAATTTCTAATCTATTTCATAGTCTTAGATGAAATAGGTATATCAGTAGATTTATACATTATTTTGATTAATGAAGAAAATAGTGATAATTGCTGACAGACAACATTTCATGAAGTGAATAGTAATGAAAATCGCTTTCAGTTAATTATTATGAAAAATGATATAATTAATCTTTATGTATATAAGATTAGAATTGTATGTAAGTGTCTTGATTATCAAGATAAAATATTTCAAATAAGTTCTGTCGCCTTACAATTAAGATTATTGAATTCACTTGGTTATAAATGTATACCGGTATGTTTCTAATTCTATCCAATAAAACAAAACATTATCAGACATTTTTTTCACAAGTGCTGAAACTTCCTTTTTTTACTAATATTGAACTGGTTTTGATCAAAATAAATCGACTACTTATCGAAATAAAAGGCATATTTGGAATTAACATAAAAAAACCGAGTCAGGCCATATATGTGGCAAGACTATTCGATAATTTTTATTTTTATTCTTTTATTCATCTCTGATCCCCCTCAGAGTTATATTGAAAACTATAGTTAGTTAAAACGTCAGGTTCAATGTGAAAAACCAGTTCGAAAGTTTTAAAGGCTATGAAAATCCAAAATGACAGATGAATATATAATTAAAGCGATTTTCGATGAACTTTATTTTTTGATATCATTCAAAGGAAAAGACTAGAACTGATTGTTTAAGACGGAAATAAAAAATTATTGGACGACTTCGTCGTATCATATTAGACCAACTCAGTTTTTATTGCTGATTCTAAATATCTCGTCTTTGTCAATTAGAAGCCGAATTATTCTGATTCAAATCAGTCAAATATTAGTCATAAAAGGCAAGTTTTAGTATTTGTGAACATTATGTGTTTAATTAAATTGTCTTGTCTCTAAATTAAGCTCTGTGTAATATTATCGTTTTACACTGTTTTGAAAAATCTATCGAATGATATATCATTCAAAGTGGACTGCTACTTCAAAGTTCGATAAGAGATAAATCTTGATATGGCTGTCCTCATACTGTATATATGAATAAACAATGTCTTCGAAAAAAAGGCAAAGAACAATCTTTGGTTCCAGTTTTAAATGCCATTCAGTAGAGGAAAGACGCAGCTTTCATTTAGTGTATGAATCAAATCGAAAGAATTGAAAGCAAGAGGAAAAAATTCCATGAAAACATTGCATAGCATGAATCTATAAAGAAAAGGGTCATATGGAAATTCGATTTAGTCACACGTAGCCAGATTGAGGACTAGTTCGAATAAACTATTGAAGAAATGTGAAGCACAATGTCGAGGGAAGGAAGAAGACGATTTCATCGCTTAATCACTCCCTATATTTATTATTTTTACCTGATATTTATATGTGCATATATATATATGTATATATTATGAAAAATAACAAATTCGGACGACTAAAAAAATGCTTAAAATCACATGGAAAAGTTGCTTTCTTTTCTGAACAAAATATTTTATACATTGAAATTTTTTTATAGCATACATATATATCACAGAAAAAAAATGTTCTTAATGCTAAACATGCAAAGCACACAAGAAAGTACATAAAAGAGAAATCACAGTACAGTATAATTTTTAGTCAAGAATAATAACACTTGGTATTGAAGGTTTTCTTGATATTGATGGTGTAATTGGATTATTATTTCTATCATGTATTGGTGATGTTGATGAAAGACTTGTATGTTGTGAGGGTTTAGTGACAGCAGAACAACTTGGTTCAGGATCTAAATTAATAAAAACAAAACATAACATGATATTAGGAACAAATAATATTAGTAGAATTATGTATTAGGTTGTTTTATGAAACAGAAATGAAACTACTTGTATAATGAACAAGACAATCGTAAATTAATGTGTGTCATAATATATTAGTTGTAATTCATTATGATGCATGCAACGAGAAGACGAATTATCAAAAGGACTTTGAGGATTCAACATTACTGATCGTCTTTTTTTTGGAATCGGAGTCTTTCTCTTATCAACGATACGTTTGTACTGAATAAGGATGCAATATCGTGACGGTGGTTATCAGTCTTAGGTATAATGCTACACTAGTTTACACATGCACATAAAAAATAACGATGAACATATGATAAAACTACGACGAAAGACTTATATTTTTTTATTTATTTTTGGACTCCGAAAGTCTTTAGTCTATTCTTGTATAATTCAGCTTTTTTCCTTGAAATGACCTCCCCGACTAAAAAAAAGTCGTAATTAATCCAAGATCACCATAGTTTAATCAAGCGTTCACCATTAGTCTATACGTACATGCTTAGACCAGTGCAAACCAAACGTAAGATCGATGTATCACTAATAGAGCCTAACGAATACAAAATTTTTGAATTCAGACTGGTCCGTTGAAGTTCAACCGCCACCGTTGCATCCGTGATATAGGAAAGTCATCTAACTTTGATAGATCGTATGAAATAAATAGATAAATGATCATGCATTGCTCGAAAAAGATGAGTACACTTCAGTTCTTAGCTTAATTGATGAGTTCAGATCAGTATTTCGACATGTAAAGCAAGACAAATGAATAGAAAGATTTCATGATAATGCAAGTATCCATATTTGAATTAAATATATTGACTCAATTTACAATGTGTTAATTAATTAAAAGATGGTCATCTGTTATATTTAAAACTTCCTTTGAGAGACTTTTAATTATGGTGGCGTCTTTTCATACGAAGAACTTTTTTTTATAAGAGCAAGAAATTTTATGATAATCGCTAGAAAAAAAGACAAACTATTTGAATTCAAAATTACCAGTTATTTATTTCTAATGGAAATTCAAATAAATTCTTTTCCGGTTCTGTTTAAATTAAAAAAAAAACTCGAACTGAACCCATCTCTGCTTTCTAAGTCAGCATTTCTATTCTATGGACATCTTTTCTTTTTTCAGCTGTAATAAACAATGATAATTAAAACAAGCAAATATATGTAATTCAAATGTTCATTTCTTGACAAAGTTCAATCCAATTCTTACTTCCTGATGGAATAAGTGGTGGAATTAAATTATTCTTTTTTAAAACTTTTGAAGTTGAATTAGTCGTTTGTGGAAGAGGCTCTAAAATGATAAATATTTTAAAAACAAGTTGTTATTTCTGTTAAAAACATTAGAACAATAATTTACTGATAGTTCCTTTTAAAAATCGATGTGTGTTTTCGTATGATATTGGTAATTTATTAAGTGTTGTCTGTAAAAAAGTTGAATCCGTATTTGTTATTGATGAATGTAATGAAGTTATAATTGTTTGTTCATTTTTGTTCGTTTCCGATGAAGATAAAATAAAAAGATGTTGCCTATTTGTACGTACGGAACATTCAGAATCATATTGTTCGTTCTGTTCAATCATGTTATCATATTTATTATTTAATTTTAATGAATTCATCAGTGTATTAAGATCATCAGTTGGAAATATTAAGTTGATAATATTACTTGGCAAGACATATATGAGACTATGCGAATCTCTAGAATGATTTATAACAAAATATCAATTTTTTTAAAATTTTATTCATATAAAGATTTTTCGATGTATAATTTTGATTGGGTTGGGTAAAGAAAATCTAGTTTAAATTCAATTATAAATGAAATTCAAAATCGCTCTTTTATAAGTAAACATTTAAGAGTCGAAAATTCTTAAAATAGGGATCTTTTTAGCTTAATATCAAAGTCACTATGACATCGCGTTGAGAAATGACAAATGTGTTACACGTAATCACTAATAATAAGAAATGTTTGTTAAAATATAGTTACATCTTTTTTTTAAAGTTCATTTTTGAGTTTTGTCAATATGTAAATTAATTTAAATATGAAAGGCATATTAACTCCATATTGTAGCTGCTGAGATATTGCTTTTCTACGAGTTTTTTAAGTCAACACCATGGTTCCTATTAGGAATAGTAGGAAAATTTGTTTTCGAATTCTGAATTGAATCTTTGCGCAGGAATCGATCTTAACCAGAATAGTTTATATTGTGAAAGTTTCCAGTATTTTGATTTATTCCTTTCTTAACGCAAGAATATTAAATCTATTAGTGTATATGATTAGTGTAAAAAGAGAAACTTTCATTATAACTGTAGTTTAGCATAAGAACAATGAAAGTATCTGAAAATTTTAAAATAAATTATTCTCGGCGAGTCCAGACTCTATGGAAAGTTTCAAATTGAAATTTGAAAATGAGTTTTCTAAGTGTTCCTAAGGGAGACTAAATAATTCTGCAAAAAAATATAGTATCTCAGTATTCATAGCTCATTTGAGTCCAAAGTACTCCCCAAAATAGAAGTTTCCCCTGGAGAGATCGATGTAAAAGATGTATTAGAAGTCTCGGAGTTTCTATTGTGTCGACACAATTCCAGTTTTTCGAGCAAAACTTCAAAGATGTTATTAAATTACTCTGAGTCGGGCATCATCTCCGTATTAAAAGTTTTTTCCACATGTCAAACACTCATGGTTAGGAAGAATTTCTAAAGCTCATATTTACTTTTCGTCGTCTTCGGTAACATTGATATCCACTTTCACCCAAGTGGCATTAGCAGTTCTCCCATAAAGAAACTTCCCTCCTCTAAAATTTTTGAACACTTGCTCATTTTAGAAGCTCCTGGAGAATCTATTGTGACAAGAGGTTTACATACAGTATGTAGTCTCCACTCAAAAGCGATTAATCACTTGGAAGATTTTCCTCATTAGTGTCCAGGTTCTACTTCAAAACAAGTCAATATTCGTCAAAAAAAGCTGAAAATTGAAACTAACATATGGAAAGATAGTTCGAAGTCTGATCTATTGTAGAAGACATGATTTTTTCATATGGTACTTAGTTTTTCTTCAACAATTTTAAATTATATGTGTCATTTTCTGTTTGAAAAATGGTTTTATTTTTGGTCGAGTAGCTCGAAATTCTCTGAGAGTGTTCATTCTACATACTGAATTTCGTTTATGTTTAAACGCGCACGACAGATTCCCTTTTTGTAATCAAGCTTTGTTACGGTTATATAACAAAGTACTTCTATCGTTAGAAAGCAAGTTTTTTGGCTGTTTCGAAACATTGAGGTTTTCTCCATTTAAAACGTAAGAATTCTAAAAAAAGAGCTCTTTCATTCTCTCACAAACAAAAAGAAATTAATTATATTGAATGAAGGTTTACAGAGAATTTTAAGTTAGCAAATAAGCTATCTTTGATTCTTGTTTGTTGAGTACCTTCTATAAACGTTATGATATTGTGCTGAAATCATCGTGTGATTTGAATGCATCTGGCTTAAGATCGAATAGCTTTGTTTTTTCGGATGATTTAAAAAATCTTTTTCTCCTTTTATCTAAAAACTCTTAGATCAAAGAAAAATAAAAGACTTTTATTATTTCTAACCTGTTATCTTCTATGTCCACAATATCATTAACAATTGTTTTCAAACATCTTGATACTTCATCGACCAATCTTAATATTTTGAATTTCGGTTGAAATTTTTGTCTTTTTACTATTGCTTGTGTTTTACACATACGTCTAATAGTATGTTCTTGACATATAGCATATTCTAATGTTAATGAATGTAAACATAATGGATTTCGACTTGAAAAGCAACGACGGTGTTTCATCAATACATATGTATGCGTTTGTTTCTCTCTAAATTTTGGATGTTTTCTTATTGATGATGATGGTGATAATGATGGTGGTGATGATGATGATAGTAATGATACTGACAATGATGGTTGAGAAGTAATATCTTGTTTTTCTGATAAAAGTACGATATCAATATCTTCAGTTTTCTTTTGTATAGGAGGTTTTTTCTTAGAAGGTTTACGTTTAGGTTTTTGATTATTATTGGTTGTTGGAAAATTATCGGTTGTTGCTGCATTATTAGGTTGTTCATCAGTATGTGTTATTGTTGATGATGTCGAAGTTATTTTTGGTTGCGACGAATCCATACATAAAGCAAATGTTCCATCTTGACAACGTGTAACATAAAGTAAATCTAACTTTTTTGGATCAAAATTATCATCATTAAAATGAGAATGATGTTTTTCAGTTATATGTTGATATAAATTATGATTTGAATATGTATAAAATGAACATTGATGACAAAAAAATATATGAGTAAAAAGATGTTGAAGAAGTATTGAACTAAATAAAAACAGAGAAATAAATTAATTGTAGAACAATAAGAAAAATAAGATGATTAACAAACCTTGTAACACTTTTAAATTTACAGATATTACATCGATAACATTTTGAATCATAAAATGCTGATAAAATACCATTACCATTAAGTGGTTGACGACGAATTTCTGGTGTCGCTGTTGTTGCTACCATTGGAACAGGCGATGGCGAAGAAAATCTTGGTGAAAATATTGGTTCACTTCGATGACTAAGTATTACAGGTGGCGGTTGTATCTAAATTAGAATTTTTTTCATTTTCAAGAATAATTTTAGAAAAGATAAAGTAAAGACAAAGATATGATTTTCTAGAGAGATACTGAGAAATAGAACGTATACTCAGAACAAATAACTCTCTAAGAATTTTCTTAATATCACGATTAAAGTTCATCGCTTGAACAGAGCAGAAAAATTCGATAAATAATATTGTAGAACTTTAACATTTAAAAGTTGTTTTCTTGAATAATTCAGTATGTTTTTTCTAGCTTTATACAAATACAATAACGTGATAGAGTATGTTTAAGATTAGAACTAAATGCGATCTTTCTCATGATGCACTGTAAAATCCGTTTCTAAGACAGACCTTAATCTGAAAGTTTATTGTGAAATATTCAAATTTTTCGATTGCGTGCACTCTGAAATAAACAAAACCAGCAATTGTCGTGGTATATGAATGACGTGGGAAAGATGTTTTTATCACAGTTACATAGTAGTATAGAAGCAATCAAAAGATCTGAAATTTTTATAGTATACTATTCTAGTTCAGATGTGTCTTTATACAGAATTTTGAAGTCAAAATTCGAAACTCCATTTTTCTGATGTTTCTGAGTGCGAGCACGATATTCAGCTAAAAACTACAATATTTCTGTATTAATAAATTGTTAATTCGAACTTTTTCCAAAGTATCATTAGAACCTACATGATACACATAGACCTGACTGAAAAGCAAGACGACGCTTAGAAACGTACCCTTGTAAATTGTCTTAACGTATTTTTTTTTTATGTCGACTTTTACAACTTTTACTGAGAGCCCGAAATACCCTTTATTGTAAAGCTTAAAAAAAAAGATATAATTTATATACCTGACAGGTATCGATACAAAAATTTTGCTAGCATAGGTAAAAGATAGAACTTTTCAAGTGCTAGAAGAGTTTTTCTTAGTTTAAAACTTCAACGAATAGATATAAAGAAAAGTTTTTTTTCTTTTTATCTGTCATACGTTCTTGTAGAGAATAGAATTGTGAATTTTTTTAGAAAAAAAAACTAAAGCATGACGATGAACCTGAACTGAAACATTGAGAAAACACTTAGAGAAATAGTTATGCTTGCCTAATCAGAGGAGAACTAGAGAATGCTCAGCTCTTCTATAAACGATTGAATTTCGATTAAAAAGAGGTTTGAGTCCCCATCTAGAAACGTTCCTAAAGAGTCTCCACTGCATTTACAGACAACTTTTCTAGTTAAGCCACTGACATACCTGTTCACGATTGTTGATATTTTTTAGAAGCGGGAGGCAAGAAAAATGCGGCAGAAACTACTTTCATCTCCGAATTATTGAAAATAGTTACCGAGGAGGGGTAAGGGATGGATGAAGAACAACATTTGCAGTAACTTGATCCTTCCACAAATCCTATTCCCATCAGAATGGTATGGTCTGCTTCTTTCAATTTCATTTTATGCTAGAGAAAGATAAATGGTGTTTTAAAATTTTGTTCTGTTTATAGTTACCATGAAGCTCTACAAAATTGACAGAAAGTCGAATATTTTTTGTGGAGGAGGAAAAAAGTCTCCATCTCACTGTAATCGAGAACTCGGCATTTGTTACACATACATTACAATACTATTCTACTTAGTTATGTCGATATTTCTTTTTAATACGAATAATCTGTGCTCATGTGTTATAGAGAAAGACAACTAATGTACTTATGTTCATATAAACGAAGCTATCATAATAAATAGAACCACTCAAAATACTACATATAATAAAAATAATGAATCGTTTAATATAAAACAATGCTTTTCCAACGAAAAAAAAATCCTTCAGTCGGATGAAAAACTTGTCTAATTTAAATTTTTAGAGTTTTGTATTATACTCGCTATGTTCCAAGAAAACTGAAAGAAAGCCTTGATGATAAATCAAGGATTCGTATAGCTATTGATTGAGTATACATAATATGAATATCAATTTTAATATAATTATTATTAGAATGAGTTTTATAAAAACTATACATTTCATATGTTATTCTTAAGAAATTAATGAATAAAAGAATTTTATGAATATTAAAGTCTTTCTCTTATAATAGATAGTTCATATTTAATTTCCGTAACTATTACGGTCATGACTCTAGTGAATGCAGTCAACCATGAGAAACACAATTTTTATTTTTCATCCTACACAAAATTATTATCACAATATCCAAGGTGACATATCTAATATTATTTTTGCAGTTTTACATGATTGATATGACCAAAAGAATACGAACTAAATAATTTAAAGCACGTGATAAATGCAACCGACTCCTAGTTTATTCGCATACCGATTCGCTTCACTTAATCGCAAAAAAAACATTGTTAAATCGAATGTGCAAACAATCAGTAGTATTGTAATTTGCAATGTAAATGTCTACAGACGATTATGATATCAGATAAACTCTAATTTGAAAATAAGATAATAAAAGAAATTGAACTTACAGAATGTGCATAAGGCATTCGAATGACTTTTCCTTGTTGAACACGTTGCGCAACAGGTCGAGTAAATGCTGATGTTGATGTGGGTAAAGGTAATGGTAATGGTGATGACGAAGGTGAAGACATTGGAATATTTATCGTTTTTCGTTGTGCTTGTTGTATATATCTATCATTTTGAAGAATTCTCGGAAACAATGGAACAGTATCAGATGGATCTAAATGATGTTTCGTAACATTCATCACAGTATTTAAAGGTGGAATTGGAGCTCGAGATGCTGTTTGAATTTGATTTGGGTATGTCCTTGTAGGTGTAGGTCTTTCACTTGTCCAATCAAAAGCAAAAAAAGAATGAGATTCTTGTTGTTCATGAATAGATTCATCTGAATCAATAACTATTGTTTCAGGTTCATGATTAATGAAATTTTTTGCTATATGCAGTTGTTGTTGTTGTTGTTGTTGACGATGATGATGATAATTATCATTTCGTTGTTTCTTTGAGAAACTAAACGTTGATGGCTTAATCTGAGCATTTGTATTTGGTAATTTTCGTTTTTTATGTGGTAAATTTTCGTTCATTGCAGGTTCAAATGAATTACCATATGGCATACTTAGATCAATGCGACTGTCATCATCGTTATCATCATCGGTTAAATAGAGGATCGGTGGTGAAAATGGGGATGCCATACAGATTAGGAAATGTACACCTAAGTTGGATTTCTTTTTCTCTTTTGTTATATGAAAAATACAAAAAACAGCAAGTTAAAATAAAGCTAACGTATAACTCATGCATATACGGGCGCTACTATCATATTTAATTTCATATGATTAGTAGCGTAACGAAAGAAAAATTATTTGATTGGTTGAAGTATAAAGTACAATTGCTAACATTGTGATTTATGATAATAATTATTGTATCGCAAATCTTGTCAACGTTTACATTCTTTCAGTATGCTTTTGACAAAAAAGAGAGGTATAGGGAGTGGTACTACTCCAGTTTAGGCACAGTGTGTATATATGAACAGAACAGAAAAAAAATGTGATTGGTGAGAAATTGACCATCTCATATAAAAAAATCATACAGTGACTAAATTAATATATCACTTCTTAAAGATGACAGCAGTGTAACAGTTTTTATTTACCGTCATTTGATTTACTATATTCAGCAAAATACCAGGCATGATTATTTTGTTGACCACATTGCTCAATTGTTGTTGGGAGTGTTGGTAATAGTTTCAATTTTTGNAGAAGTACATGGATCTGATTGAACTGGAATTGAAATTTTTGTATTTAAACACTTTTGCGATTGTAACTTTAAATTTAAAATAAATCAAAGAACAACAACATAAAATCGAACGGGAAAATATAGAAGGAGACTGTTGCATGTCAAATTATTCAAGAAAACGTTATTCCACACAACATCACACTAGGAATCGAAAAGATAAATAGTCATTATTGACTCTCACTTGTTTTATCAACTTTTGAAAACGAATATATGGTTCTAAATAGGCTCATGAATGTACGAAAATAGTTCATGATAAACAAAACAAGCTACCATTTACCTACGTTTAAAAAACCAAACAAAATCAATAAACATATCAAAAACCAAGATACCCAAAAAATATCAACCAGCCGCTTTACGTGCATGAACTTGAATAATAAGTCTTTGCCTATAGTGCATTTGTGTGTACATTTTAAATAAGCTCTCACATCATCCGCGACCACAGTAACTGTTTTTTGTTGATTTCTGTATCATTTAACTATAAAGGATTATATCCACAATAGGGTGTGGGTATCGGGTGTGAGATGTGAGTGAGTGTGGGCCGTGGGTGGGTGTGAGGGTGGAGATGAAGTATGGGACGTGCATGTGGAGGTAGGAAGGAATCATACCCACACTCATACACCCACACTCACTCACGCTCACACACATTCCACACCCATACCCACACCCTATCCATTAAAAACAACGCGTTTCAACGCATTCAGAAAAGTGCGTTTAAAGTCTAGCGAAAACGTTCGAACTGGAAAAAGACGCGTTGAAATACTGTTTTATACAAAGTTTTTTTTTCGTCGGAAGTAAGTTTTCTTTATCATCTTTTTGTTATAAACTTTTTTTTAATTTTTGACATTCTATTAGCTTCACTGGCACATTTAATAAAATTGGATTTTCTGAATGAAGAAGATATGAATTCTCATTATGACATCAATTTTCTATTATGTTTAGCTTTACAAAAAGTTGCTTTTCTACCATTTGATGATATTATGGATAAATATCGATTTTTACTTTTTCGTGACCGAATTGATCGTAAACATGAATTAAATTCTCAATGGCGGGCACTACGTATTAAGTCTGGCGAGATAATGGCAGCTGTACCTCGACGTGATAAAATAAATTTTGATGTCGATGCAAAATATCATAAATCATCAAATGTTCCTTATTTAAGATATTTTATTGCTCATATTCATCAATTTCAATTTCGTCATGCTATGTGTCAATTATAAGGTGTAACAGAATGATTACATATGTGGAATATATATGGAAATGAATATGTTGGGGGAAATTTTAAAGAAATGTTAACTATGGGAAATTGCAAACCGTGGTCAGAAAGTTTAACAGGAGAAAATAATTTAGAACCACAAGCCATGTTGCACTTTTTTCAACCATTATATAATTGGTTAAAAATGGAAAGCTTAGCAAGAGGTTATCTAGTTGGATTGATGTAATATGATATACATGAAATTAGTTTTCAGAAGTCAACTATGTTTTTCTGTGACAGTGATATAATAAATACTTAATATACCTATTTAGCAGATCTTGTATACTTTTATGGAACATATATATACTCCTCAATCACTTTTTCAAAAAAGGTTTTCATAGCACCGGAATGGGCATTGAAAGATGGGTGTGGACATTACACGTCTCTTTGCCCACACCCACACCCATACCATACTGGTTTTAAGCGATCGACAGGCGAACGTCGGTCCACTAATCCACATACCAGTCAATTGGTTAAAGGATATGTAATTTTCATAGAAAAGGCGATTGCTTTCATTTAGTTTTGATATAACTTGATTGGCTTAAGCTCCAAAGTTATATCTAACAGACCCAAGAAAGAGATAGGGTATATCGGTAACAAATCGCTGTTCCAGTAGGCCAGTCGGCATAAAATTCGTATCGGACCAGTCTAGACCAGGTGTTTATCGATAGCGATGCCATTTATAATGCGAGCATAGATTAAGAGAAACTCTATACTTACAGCCTTATTCGTTCTAAATTCTCATTGACTTCAAATCGAACAATTTACTTCTTATTCAATTATAATTTCCTTCGGATAAAACTGGAATTCTATGTTGGTTCAAAAACAATCTGGCTAAAACTCGAATTCTACTTTTGTTTGGATAAATTCAGAACATGATCGTATTCCAATTTCGACCGTAAGCTATGCGTACAATTACACTGAGTATTTACATGTAAAATATGACAGTGAGAGAAATTGTTTGTTTCAGCTGTATATAAATGATGCTCACAGGTAATTCATTTTTCACTTGGGAGACTTTCTCATGATCAACACAATGCAGAACGAGACGTAATTTTTACAGTGAAAATAAAGACGTTACTAAAAAACATTCAAATCGAAAAATTGAGTGGACCTAGAAAGTACAAAATTTATCTAGTGCATAATGTTAGGCGTCCGACGACATGAGCACAATGCATTATTTTCAATTCGATATGGTCATATTCATAAGACTGAATTTTCAATTTCTTCATATTTCAAATGTCAATGAATTAAATCCGCCGTCATTTTTGAGGAAGACTCTGAGTTTTTTGTTATTAAGATCCATCAAATTTTCTGAAATTTCAGATCATTTCTGTTAGCGAAAACGCAAAGTTGCTATGAACCGATCTCCGTGATGCGCCTTCTACTGTAGAAGAAGAGTTGATAAGAATAATAGGAAAATGCATGCATATCTTAAATCGCTTAGACTATTTCCATTTGCACTGTAGTTGAGTAGGAAATAATCTGTTTCAAGTCAGCTATGATGTAGGGAAAGACCAATTTTTTTTGCTGCAGACCGCATTTCTTTACAAAATTACTCATAGATGAATGATTTACAATAACGGCGAAGAAGCAAATATTGCGAAGCTTTGTCTCATTATGCTGCAAATACTATGAGTGCTTGAATTAACTATATTTTTAGACTATTGAGAAAAGGTTCATTGACAAATACTCGGCACCAGACGATACGGTAGGAAGAAAGGAAAGCTGGATGATTTCCATCTCTTAAATTGAGGGCACAGCAAATGTTGAGCATGCGCTAAATCTTTGATTACTGATTTTTTGACGAAACAAATTTATGACTGATACCAGTAGTTTCCCGGTTACAGTGTCAACAACTATTTGTTCTAGTCCAATGACGAATTCTTATCAACACCCTTACCTGTATTCTCACCCATGATCAATGAAAGAACTTTTATAAATAGGAGAATGAAACAAAACATTTAAATAATATGAAACAAGAGTGTTTGTTATCCTTTACAAAACAAGAAAAAAGAAATGTTTTCGAATTTCTCTTTAAGACTTCAAAAGACATTGACTCTACAAGTCAATAATTGAAAAGAAACAACCTTCTCAATATTGATGAAATGACCTGTAGATAAATCTTTAGCAAAAAAAAAACAATTGAATCAGCTATTTGCAATAATTCTTCAAATAATAAATAATATTCTCATTTTTATTTTGCTACTATTCTGTAATACAATGTTTCATTTAAATGTAACTGAATTAAAATTCTGTGATGCGATAGAATTGAATTGAATCATATTCACATTAACGATGAAGACTGTTGCTAGTTCCAACAGTCTTTTTAGTTTTTATTAGTTTTTTCTTATTATTCATAACAGCATTTACATGAGAATGATTAGATTTCTGAGTGCGATTTAACGATTTCGAACAATAACAGATTTCTCGAAGTTCAGGTCTTTTATATGCTATACAAGCTGATGTTTGTCCGTACTTATTTAATCGACTTAAATGTGCTTTTGTTATAGAAAATGTATCATTCAATGGATTATATTCAGCTGTTAATTCAAATTGACTATGTCCAGGTATAGTTTCAAATTGCATTTGATAATATTTTGTTTGATTTAATGATAAACTTTTTGTTAATTTTTTAAACGTATTATTACGAAAATTTGGAATACGACCATCTTTATCACTTGAACCAATAAATTTTAATAAACGTTCATTAGTTTTTAATTGATTTGCTTTATTTATTTGATATAAAATTAATTTCGAACATTGATTTTTATATTCTGATACTAAATCATTTAAATAATCTACAGCTTGTTGTCCAAATTTTTGAATAATTGGCTCATTAATTGATATATCATTCCAGTGAAGACATGCACACCAATGTTGTTCTATATTAGCTTGTAAACAAGTTCGATTTTCTGGTATTAATTCAAAAAGACTATAGGCACGATTTGATTTTGATTGATATGGATCATTTGAATGAAATTCAAATAAATGTTCAAATGTTTCATGTAAATCAAACGGTGTAGTTAAACGATGAGAATTTAAACGTAAATTATACATAATATGAGGATATTTTTCTTGAAATTTTAAAGGCATACGAATAGATATAAATGGTAAACGTTCTTCCAATTTACCCTGATATGTTTTTCTTAATGTTGAAAAACGAGCACCATGGTCAGTCATTAAAATAAATATTGTATTATCAAAATAACCATATTCATTCATGAATTTTAAAAATTCAAGTAATTCATCATCACCATATGGTAAGCGATTATTTGAGTCATGAGAATATTGTGAATGAAAAATAAAGGAAAATTTCGGTTGACTTGGATACATATGAAATAGATCACGTGCCCAATTGAGCATTGATTTTAGACGTGTTATAGAACCAAAACAATATGGTTTAGATGTACGCATAGATTCAGCAATAAGATAAAATGGGCGACCATAATGGTCAACGGGTTGATCACGAAAACCTTTTAAACGCATTTGAAATGTACCAACGGATTGCAAATCTTCAGCCCATTGAGTAATATAACCATTATCTAGATATCGAAAAAGAAAATATTTTATTTCTATCAATGCTACAAAATTTAACCACAGATTTTGTATTAATCGCAACAGCTCAAAATAAAAACTAAAGTGGCGTAACTAAAAAAATGTTTTAAGCGAAGCTCAACTGTTGACAGGGATGGCTCACGAGTAAATCTTTTCAAGTGTCAAACGGTTTTTCGACCAAGACGATGTTCATTTGATAAGTAATAAAAAAGTTAAGAATGGTTTGGATTTCCAAACCTTCGTTCTCGAGATGAATTTTTCACCAAAAATTTGTGGTCCCCTCAGGTCACGTGGACAATCGACTTTCAAATCATTAGGGAAGTTGTAATTTTTCTATGATCTTCTATTCTGTGATATTGAAATATGCGAAATTTTCTCATGTATAAAAGCTAAAAATTGCACAATCAACTAATATCATTAAAAATTTCGTTCGTGCAAAGTTTTAGGTCGAAAGTCAATTTTTCAAGTGATCTGAGGAAGACCACACTAGAATGATGATTTACTACTAACCAGAAAAATGTACATTTGCAGAGTATAATGCACGTCTCCATAATCATAGTGTTTATCTGGTAAGAAAATGATACTTCATATCTCACATTAATGATGATATTATATAGAAATAAAAGTTGAAATATTTTATGTTATACTTTTAAATTTTTTCCAAATCCAAGGAAATCGATCAACTGTTTCTGCACCAGCATGACCACGTCTTGCTTCAGGTAATTCTCTTTCTGTTTTTCCAGTTAAAATAGGTAAAAGTGCTGCCGGTGTACCATCACCAACAATATTATAACCTAGAAAATTGAATAAATCTAATAATTAAATATCTCAAAAATTTGACATTAAATCAAACCTTTCATTACAATACTTCCTAAGTCTTTAATTAAATAATTATAACTCTTTGGTAAAAAACGCATAAAAGTCATGCGAGAAACAGAATCAAAACCAAACATTAATATATTATATCCTAAATGCGTTTTAACCATTGGATTCCATATATGTCTAAAATAGATTTTAAAATAATATTTCTAAAGAATAAATGCACAAAAAAGAAAGAAAACCAAGAAATTAGTAAAATACCTCATATGTAAGCCAGCATCAAACATAATACCGGAATGTATATTTGAATAAAAACTTCCATCACGTGCTCGACAATCAGCACGAAAAAAATCTGATACAAGAGGCATTTTATCTACAATAGGAAATAATCGAGCGCCTTCCATTGTTGAAAAATCATCTTTCGATCGAAGAATAGGACGATAAGCACAAACAATAGCTCCATGTTTTTGTAAAGCTTGTTTCGATAATCGAAAAGTGCCTGAATGAAATTTAATTCATATTAATTTTTTCTAAAGATTTTTTTTTGTTATCCTACAAACCATTATCGATATAAACCCAATTTGTTGCTTTTTCACAATCTGGTTTAGATTTTGTAACAGGTTGTAAATGTTTCCATATATCTTGATTATCAATAGTTAATTTTGGATATCGACAAGCAAGATGTGTTGTATTAAAAAATTCTTCATGTAATAAATAAATATTTTTCGTTGGCTTTATATTTGCATCTTTAAGATCACTTGTGTCAATAAAAAAAATTTTATCAATATCATTTTGTTGTTGGCGATAATTATTTGGAAAATATTTATTAATTAATACCATTGTTGATATGGTTGAAAATAAAGTTAATAACAATATAGATGTACGAGTGACAAAATAACGTCGACAACGACGACGTATTTGCATTGTCTTGTATGTAATACAAGTTGTTGTTTTTTTCGACGTCGATATTTCCAATAAAATTTTATAATCATCAGATTTTATTTATAGTAAAGAGCATTCAACAGCGCCCATATACATATATATGAAAACTAGAAAAAGAAATAAATGAGAAATGTTTTTTTCCTATTTCTCGCATCTGCTCTTGAATAATAATAGATAATTCTATGACTATTACACTTCGAGATTTAAACAGAGAAAAGACTTTTTTTTGTGTCTGACAACTCCCTTAAGCTGAGTATGACATTGATCAATGAATTCTTTCGAGTGTATTCATAGAGAAATCCTATGTTAGATTTGCAGTCTTAAGAAATTCTAAGGTTATCTTTTCTAAAATATAAATATTCTTACTGAAAAATATATGATAATTGTATTTTTTAGAACTTTCTTCTTCTTCGTCTAATGTTGCTATTTTGTAGTCAATAGAGTTCACTGAAAGGAAGAATGAATAGTAACAAAGCGGCATTCTAATAATTAAGAAGTACTGTTGAAGTGTTATGCGTGTCATCATGACGTTTGCTGTAGATAGACGGCATTGAACTAACACAAACAGATAAAATAGAGTGAGCGTTCGTCATCATCATCATCATCATCATCATCATATAGCGTGCGCATCGTTCATAGCATCATAGCTCGTTTGACGCATCTGAATGTGTGTGCGTGAGTGTGAATGTGTTTCTGTTGGGCGCGTAATGACGGTACCAATTACATGAGCTTTCTATTCCAGTCTATTCTATTCTGTTTGTTATTCGATGGATCTCGTCGTCGTAGCCGATCGTCTTCTTTATTCTCTTCCTTTGTCTTTTCTTTCATTTTTTTTCGAGAAAGTCCCATGTTGATGTAAAACCAGTCCTATCATTGTTCGCTTATAGCATTCTTGACGTTAACCCTTTCCGTATAGCCGTGAATAGTGTGACTGAGACAAGAACAGAAAAAAAAAGCGAACAAGCTATTTCATAGATTTTTGCCGTGCGTGTTTGAGGAAACATATACAATTATATGTGTATTTTTCTTTAGATAGATTGGTTTATTAAAAAGGAAGAAAAAAAAAATGAACGGAAAATAAATGTATGTAAGCAAGCAATCATGAGTTTGTGTAGGAGATTATTCATTCCGTTCTATTAGTCCTTGGAAAAAGAAAAAGGCACTCGGTTTACTTTGTTTGCATGTATGTATGCACATGAACGGCACTTCATTTCCGCTTGGCTTATTGACATGGTGTGTGCATCAACAAGAAAAAAAAAGAAAATACAATGCATTTTGCTACTTTTTTTTCATATCCTTATTTTTCATAAGACAAAAATAAACTTCCGAGAGTTTGACACCGTCTGATCAATAAAACTACAATTGTTAATTATTTTGTGCGTTTGCTATTCAATATCTAATAATATAGTCGTTCTGAAGAGCTAATAAGAAACAATTTAATATATAAAAAAAACGTTAAGAAAGATGCCAAAAGCTAAATTATTTTATAAGCTTTGTATTATTATTGTTTTTTTTTTATGATATGAATTATTTATCTTATGTTTTTGAATATAGCTAATGAATATATTTAAAAAAAAACAACTTTTACTATCTGGCATTGTAAATATAATAATGGATTTTAAAAGTCAACACTTATAAATTATTGATAATTACCTTGATAGTTTTTAAAACAGAGAGATCGAAAATGAATTCTAACATTTGATTATATATAATCTTGGTAAAAAATAGTTCTAATCAGTATTTAAAGTATATGATTATCATAGAAAAAAAGTACTTATATGTGTTCTGGAAGCGCTGATAGTTTTCAATTACCTTGTAAATCTATATTTTAACTTACGTCTATTGCATGGAACATAAATCAATTGCTATAAAGGTACATTCATAGTTAGATTTTTCACAAACTGAATTTTGTCATTGTCTTGTCAATTTACCGTTTAAATATATTATGCCTATAAAAATAGTTTTCTATTATATTCTGAGAGATCTTGAAATTCTCTATCAGCCTATATATTTCTTTCTTGTCTTACATTCAAGTTCCGATGAATACTAGGTAGGCATACTTGTTGAGAAACTGTACAAAACTGCTTTTCTCTGTTATCAATTTTCTTTTTATTTCAAGTTTATTTTGAAATAAAAATAAAACAAAGAAATAATTGAAATATCGAGATTTTCAAATTTTGTCAACGAGTGTACGTATGTAATACTCACTTTATTTTAACAGAATATACATATAAGATATGGCAAAAGTATGTAGGATAATAGAGAATTTCAAGTTCTATCAGAATATATATTCATCTTCTTTTTAGAAAAGCATGTCTAAAGTGAAGATAAACTTCAAAAGCATAATTGAGTGACAAAACCTTTATTGCAGTTGATTTATTTTTCAGCCACTAGATGCAAGTTAAAACATAAATATAGAAGATAACGCAAGCGTTGTAGCTCTTTTTGAACACATAATTAGTTTTTTAATGCGCTTTTAAAGTGACAATATACTTTTAGAAAAGCTTTTAGCACAATTCCTATAGGATTAAAATGTGAAACAAGATGTAGCTGACATTATTAATTACAGAGAGATTTTCTTATTCTATCTATTTTGGAACACATCTCTTCACTATCCTTTTCGAGAAATGCAATAAGAAATAAGAAATTAATTAATTTGTTACAATTGGACGTTATTCATATATGGTCTTTGATCATATATCAGCACCATCTGTGACACAAAAGTTGCAAATTTCTACCCTATATACTTCAATATTCGATTTAAATCGTGTTTTACATAATCGACTAAAACTATTTTTTTTTCAGGGATATCTATCGACAATTGAAAATTTTTAAAGAATATATTTCTAATTGGATATCGATCCAAATATGGATCTTAGACTAAATGATTCTTCAATAAAAATGTACCATAAGTGTATTGGAAACAATTCATTACTCAAATAATATTCCAACATATTTCTTCTATAGAGCATATTTATTAAGATATTTTCTTGTCAATCATTTGAATTAAATAATAATTATCAATTATTAAAGTTGAATATTTCTATTCACTTCGAAAGAATTTTTATTGATGTTTTGACAAATAATTATTCATAGAATTATTTCGTTTGATTTCTTCTTCTAAAACCGTCTAAATTAATTGTAAAAGGCTAGTTATTATTTGAAATTTATTAACTTATATTTATGTTAATATAATATGAAAAGTATTGACAATTTAAACTCATTCTCTGCTTCAAAACGAATCAAATACGTATTTTTTTCTAAATTTATTTAATAATTCAATCAACAGTAACAATCGCTTGTCATCACTCAATGATCGCCAATCTTTTTTAGAAGTATAGAGAAATTTCATATTCAACCGCCAAACATAGCTATGCTTTCACTCATATTGAATGGGAAAGATTCTGCTCAAAACTATCTTAAACAGAATATGAAATCAGTGAGCATCGATATCGAGAATAGTTTAAAGAAAAACAGCTCAATTGAGTTCGAAATACGGAAAATAAGAATAGGAATGCACCGTCGATCAGTGACAAAAATTACGATAATTTTCGACGAAGCAAGCATTATGATAGAAATAATTTCATTAATTTATTGCTACTGCAAATTGGCCAGTTACTAGACATACGATACCATATATATCAAGCTGTTGTGAAGTGATAAGCGGAATCGATTGTTTCGAATCCTGGTTTAGCACTAAATAATGCATAGAAGAAAATGCTATATCATTTTCTAGTAGTATCAATGAGCTCGAAACATCTCGCGTGACCTCTAATATTGTTCTTCTTAAAGAAAAAAAGTGTAAACCATGAAAACATGACATTTAACGCAAGTTTTACATGGCCATGCAAGATATCACTTCGAATTCATATGAGTATTGTTTTAATCTATTCGTATTCATGTACAAGAGAACTATTCGAATTGATATCAGCTGTGTGACTTCATATTGAGTTCACAAAGAGATGTTGCCCAACTTTGAATATGCATCGAAAAAATAAATAACGACATTTTAATGTGAAAGGAGCATTCTTTTCGGCTGAGACTTTATCGACAGTTCAGTAAAAGGGTCAAAACTCGGTTCCAGCAGCTCATGAGTACGAATCTTTTTTACGATTTTTCTAGTCTTATCTAGATCTTCTTCTGTACTCTAAATGAGCTCAAATGACGAGCATAAGTTTGGATAGTTTTCTCGTTAGTTGTTTTTTTAATCTTACTAATCATCCGTATATAAAAGTAGTCAAACAATATTTAATCCATAAATTTCAAAGTTAATTCTCTTTCAAACATCTTCATATATATATATATCTTAATTTGTTAATTAAATTTCTGTCATCATAACGATATCTATTTTATTAAATAATAGTAAAACAACTCAACAACAATATTCCTCTACACATTATAATATTTCTACAAAAACTAATCCATGTATAACATTACTAATTCTTCTTCTCTTCTATACAATTAGATTTGAAAAAATACTCTAAACGGTAAAAGAATGACATAAATAATAGTAATAATAGTCAAAGATAAAATAAAACGAATAAATAAGTTTTTTGATTAAAAGAGAGAAAGAAAGAAAGAAGAAAAAAAAAAAACAAAAGAATATAATATATAATGTCAAAATAAAACAAGAAAAAGAAAGGCACAATGCAAATAAAATAATTTCAACTTAAAGAACACGACATTTAGGTGTACTACCTTCATAAACACAATTTGTACCAGCACGACAATCTATTGGGCACCAACGATAATTTTTTGGCATTATTTTTTGTTCACAAAGTACACCTGTTGTATCATTTTTACAAAGACATTTATAACCATCTTGTGTTATTATGCATTGGCCATCTTTACCACATGGACTTGGTGTACATGTTCTTGGTCGATTCACTAAATCAAAGAAAAGAAAACAAAAATTGTTTTTTTTTTGTTTTCTGTCTAACAAAAAACAATCATCAAAGATTCTTAACTTACTTAATTCACAACGTTTACCATAATATGGTTTTGGACATGTACATTGTGGACCATTTTCATTAACATAACATTCACCACTATTCATGCATGTCCAATTTGCACATAGAGCATTGCTCATAGCTCGTTTACGTGCTGGTTTAAAAAGAGAGGACAAAAGAATTCTTTTGTCAATGAAAAAAACAAATATTTTAAACTAAACTAAACTTACCAAATTGACAGTAATAACCAGTAAAACTAGTTGGACAATAGCATCGAGCTACATTTTGAACAACACCACATCCACCATTGTTTTGACAAGGATTAGGTAGACATGGATTGACTGCTGTAACAACTGGTGTTGGGCATGGACAAATAATACAGGCACAAACAGGTCGAGGAGCTGGTGTAGTAATCAATGTTTCACAATTACTACCTGTAAAAGGAAATGAACATTGACAAATATAACCAGTTGTTGTAACAACACATGAACCACCGTTGTAACTAGAGGAAAATTTTTTTTGTTTTAAAAAAAATTGTGTTTTTCTTAATCAAAATTTTTTTTACCATGGATTTGGTATACAATAATTACGAGTTTCACAGCATGGACCATAGTAACTTGGTGTACATGAACAAACAAATGCTGAAAAAAAAAAACGAAAACAAAATTTCTATTATTAAAAACTTTCAATAGAATTTTTATCTTACTTGTTGGACCTGTTGGTGTACAGGTACCTCCATTTAGGCATGGCTGAGAATTACATGGATTTGGTGGTGGAATTAAAATAGCGCAAGTTGGCCCAGTATATTGTGGTGGACATTGACATTGAAATGAATTACCAATAACTATACAAATACCACCATATAAACATGGATTTGGCTCACATACACGTAATTCACAACGAAGACCATTATAACCAGTTGGACATACACATCGGAAAAGATTAGGTCCTGCTATTTGACATGTTCCGCCATTTACACATGGATTAGTATAGCATGGATTTGAAGCAGCTAAGTTTATTTCACAACATACACCACTAAAGCCAACAGGACATGAACAGCCAAATGTACCTTGTCGAAGATAACAAGTACCACCATTTTGGCTAAAGACAAAAAAAAGACAATTTATTTATCTAACAGAACATTCAATAAAAGTTTGCTCTTTTTTTACCATGGATTTGGTTGGCATTGATTTGGTAGTGGAAGAACGATAAGAGCTGAAAACAAAATTATTAGAAAAGATTTTTTTTTGTTGTTGTTGAAGAAATGAGTAACTATCATCTACAGCTAAAATATTAATTTCTAACTTTAGTTCTAGTACCTATATTAGTTTGACAATGACTACCAACATAATTGTCTAGACATTGGCATTGATAGCCGATTAATGTTGGTATACATATTCCCGAATTTAAACAGGGATTACTCAGACCACAACCTGTACTAGTTGGTGTATCTTCAAAAAAAAAGGAATGATACAAGAGATATCTCATTTCTATTACTCTCCGTAAACTACCTGCATAATCACATAGGAGACCTGTATAGCCTGTTTGACAGACACAACGAGAGTCTCCACCAAATACAGTTAAGCAAAATGCTCCATTTAAACAAGGATTAACTAAACATAGTTGATTAGGATTGTCATTAATAGGTGTAATTGTAATAGTAATATCTGAAAAACTTATATTAATTTAAATAATCATATCTCTCTCGACAAAATGAATATTCTAGCATTACCAGAATAACTACATAAAGATCCAACAAAACCAGGTGGACAAATGCATTCAATCGTATTCGGATAGACTTCTTTACAAATTCCACCATTATCACATAGATTTGGATAACAACCTTCTCTTGTAGAGATAAAAAACTCTTCATTTTAAAATACGATATTTTACAAGATCATGCTTATGTTATTTCATTGATCTTACGTGTTATTTGACATTGAACACCAGTATAACCATTTGGACATTGACAAGTAACTGCTTGAGCAGCAATAATACAAATACCTTGATTTTTACAATATGATCCACAACCGAATTGTTTTGGTGCAGTGACAAATGAATCTTTGCCTGAAACATCTTTTAGTGATAGCATATCAAGTGCATCGACATCAGCTTCAATAGTTGGATATTCATCATCAGATGTAGTAACATTTGAACTAATTGTTATTTCTATAGGAAATAATTTATGCTTTAATTAAGAAAAAAAAGCCATGAATTAAAACTTACCAACTCGATCTTTTGAATCATCACAATTTGTAACTAAATCTTTAGCGACACATGTTTTTAATTTAGGTTCATAAACTGTACCACTAGCACATGTAAATAAAACTCTTAAATTATGAAAACAACGAACAAATCGTTGACAATTTGCACGATCGCCAACATAATCATGACATGCTTTTCCTTTCAAAAATAAATTTACAAATAAAAAAAAAAGGAAATTAAATATGAGAAATTTCGTTTTTCAAACTTACGTTTTGATTTAAGATCAGCAGTTGTTCCTTGTAAAGCAAGATAGACAAAAAGAATAATAAAAATTCGATTCATATTTATCGTCTTTGTATTGTTATAATAAAAATTGATCAAACACCGGGCTATCGAAAGAACGATGTTATGTATTATTTTTTTATACCGACTAACAATGAGAAGATGGAGTTTTTGTGAGATTGTCTTCACTATTTAAATTCATCTCTCTCTTAGCTCGACATTTTAATATGCAGACGAGAAAATGTCACATTTTTTTAAACACCCTTCAAAATTAAACCATTATACGCACGTATGTACTTGTTTTACAAACAATTGTATTAACAGCACGTCGTTGATATACGTCAAAATAATAGTAATTTTATCAATGACAAATGTGTGATTTAACACATTCTTTTTTTGTTTTCTTTCAAGGTTAGATCATATTTTTGATTACATTATATATTTTGTCCACCTTGAACATTATCACGTACGAGACAGAGCTCTTTTTTTTTTGTTATAATCTCAATTCAAATGTGTATATCCTTTTTTGTCTATGCATTTAGTTCATGGTCGATGAATGTGGTTTAATTTTTAAAAGGTTGCATAGACAGATATTCAAAATAAAATATTAGCCAAGGATAATTAAAAAAAGAAGGTAATTTATATTCATTTTTCTAATAACGATCTTGATTAGGACAAAAAAGAAAGGAATGCGATTATTTTTTGTATTTGTGAAAACACTTATTATAATAGTTGGATTGCCTTTTTTTTTTACGTTTAAAGTGTATCTATCAATGTCAGTTAGATTTATCGAGAAGTGGATTGAAAGTATTTCGTTTTACTATAAATTAAATCTAAGTCTTTAGAATGTGTCATGAAATGAAATATAGAAGACATTTATTATTTTCCTATTTTTATTAAAGGAAAGCAACATGAAAATTGGTCAATTTTTGAGAGTAGAGACAAGCATGACCCTACTTAGTAATGTAAAGATCAAAATGTTAAGACAAGAAAAAGGAATATCCTTTTTTTCTTGTAAGTTCTTATTTTTTAATCTTAAAAGTTTTTTAGGTTAATTACGTTTTCTCGATGTCTAAAATGATTTAATATTTTTAAGAATTGAAGCATATGTCGTACTCAATGACGAAATATATAGAATGAATAATGCAAGAGGGAACAAACTGATATCTGATTTCCGATAATTTCCATAATTACTAGAACAAAAAAACAATTTCAATATTCTTTGTACCTTTATCGTTTTTAAGGTTTTACTAGGCAAAATTATGATACATGAGAATAAAACTGTATTGTACTACTTATCTTTTTGACAAGTCAAGAAGCTGTTTGCTTATGAAAATACTTCATTTAAGTTATTGATACTAACTACGACATAGGTTTTAGTCTCTATAGTGTCAACCAACTACAGTTCTCAATATGTAGATTTACAATTTATTAATCATTATTGTCTTCTTTATCAATATTCTCTAAGAAAAAAAGTTATTAGCGATATTTCTATAGTAGTTGAATTTGGAACATCATTGGTTTACATACATTGTATATTAAAAGACTCTACGACAGATGCTTGAGTTTAGGATACGCAACGTATTGATATATCCGTAATGAAAGCTATTATTAGTAGTATGCCACAGTAAGTTTGGAAAGGGAATCATCAAAGACAAGTATGTTAAAATTAATCTTCTTTCATAATAATCCTTTAAAAAGCTTAAGTTGACAGGCTAAATCTATTCATGACTGTGATGAATAACGGTGTTACTATGCTACCTATGACAATCTAGGGCTTTTTCATAAGAATATCTGTCATGATCTGCGAGGAACAGAATACTGACTCTTTTGAGATTCTAGATTTCGGTAGCATTTTGTGAACTTTTCAAGTTTTCGTTTTAGACAGTATCGTAACCATCTGTAAAATCGCTAAACATATTGTCGTCTATTTTCATTATTCAATTCAAAATCTGATTCTGTGTTCAAGCTGTTCTTGCTATTTATTTTGATTAACTTTGATTGCTTCAATAGATATCACTCATCCATTCTGTAGTCATTGTTCAATATTGATAGGAATTAAAATTTTGATTACATGTTCATAAGTATAGGAAGACTTTTTCAATGAGAAATGTCGAACGATTAGTTATGTTTGGCAAGGTTGATGCATTTGCAATACCATTGGGAGTTTTTAATATGGCAGAAAGTGCAAGCAGTTTCAGCTTATGTTTTTCTATTGATTTTGTAATGTCAGTGATGTGTTGACTCTACATACAAATTATGTATCAATGATATTTACTGTTAAAGAAAGGACATGGGATATCGATTGTAAGAATTTCAATATTCTTGTTAAAATGTGCGGCTTCTCTCGTAACATGTTAACTGTGTCGTGAATAATTTTATTTTAAAGATTAATAATACGAGAAATACACGAATAGAATCATTGCGTTCGGTACAGAATAATAATTAGTTGATGATAAAATACTGACGTTTCGTTTTCAATTCTTCTTTGGAAAATATAATGATGTTCATTTGCTGTGAAATTCAAAAAATACGTCATTTCATTTCTTTCGATTAAATTCATTGATATACGATTGTTGTGGAAATAATTTATGTTTCAGTATTTTCAAAATTATATTGAAACAATAATTTTATCATCCTCATCTAGCTATTGTCTAATAATAATAGGAAAAAATTTTAACTGCTAAAGTACGTGAATGCAATTCAGAATTATCTATCCATTCACAGTAATAGGTTTGCTAAAGTATTGTTGTTTATCGCTATCGAAGATGAGATGTATTTAGATTGATTACTGAAAAAATAGCACTGAATTTCGATATCAATGATGATGTTGTCAGTTTATGTGCAGTTGAAAGACTATCATCTGAAACCATCAAATCCAAATTTTACGCTCCGTTATATGTTCTCCAGTTAAGTTAGTTTAGATCAACTTTTTAGCCCTATCTATCGAGTATGAAAACAATAATTATAAATCGTGTCAAAAATGTGTACTGGGATTATACTTCTACAAGTCACAGAAAATTTTCCTACTAAACACAATTAGATGCAGCTTCAACAAGCTGACAAAAAAAACGAACTATTCAAAATATTGTATATCATCTATTTCTTGAGGTTGTATAGTGCAACATGGATGAAAATGATAAAATTTTATGAATTTTGGCAGTATATGTGCTGCCATTTTTTAAAATCAAACCGGACCAAGCTGAATTTTTTATATGTTAAGCAACTTTATAAAATAGTAAGAAAAAACATCTAGAAGAAGTTTATCTTCGAGACAATATGAAATTTACACTGTCAGCTTTTTTTAATGGCTATTTATGACTCATATAATATAGAACGAATTCATTAAGAAAATTTTGTCTTCAATTAGGTACTATTATTTCTTTGAGTGAGAAGCACGTATTGAGACTGACATTTTAATACTGAATACATCAAGCCATATGTGAAACCAATCAGCTTATACTAAGCTACAAAGTATTAAGAGAGTAATCCTGAACCCATTCAAGAACGAAGACATAGATTGAAATTTTATTTTGTGATTTAATATGTGCATTTATACGTCATTTTTTCTTTCTTGTGAAATGGTTAAAAAAAAGTTCAAAAATCTATCCACGTTAGAGATGATAAATCATAGAATAGTGGAATAGCATTCAATATTTACTAAGGATAATAAAAGTGGTTAGCTTTTTTCGTCAAAAAAATTATCATTTTCATAAATTCTATATTGTGCTAAATGATATGAATAGTTTTTTGTATATTTTACAGTAGTCAAACGCTGTAAATCTAAATCTAAATATATATATATTTGTTGATAACCAAATTAGACTAAAAATCTAATTTTACTTTTCCGTAATTACTACCATAATTGTAACTCGCAAGTTCTAACAATAACTATATACTTTTAATTGTAATTTCTAATCTCTTAATATAATTTCAACTGTTCTTTCGTTGTATTAAGTAACAGAACGAAAAAAGTAAAAAACTTGTTTTTTCTTTATTTGCACTGTTGTTAAAAGTTTTTTGTCACATATTATAGTATTGTATTACAAACTTAATTTTTAAAAGACAGTATAGAAAGAAAATATGATTGGCATGTAGGTATTTGTGATACTCGTATTGATAGGTTAAAAGAAAAACAAAGGTTAGTGTTTCGTGCCTTTATATGACATCTTAAAATAACATGTTTCAGTAATGAACAAAACCTTGAGACACAAAAGAGCAGATAACTTTTTTATTCTCTAATACAGTATTGCATTGTCATATCGTAATAAAGTTATTCTTTGCAAGTTTCAGTTTCAAACATTTGTGCTTTGTTGAGACATCGTTGAATGGCTTTTCGAATAATAGAAATGCGTGAATAAGTTCGAAATTTCATTTTCAAGCCGTGCTTAAGACTAGATTTATAATTTTTGAGTTCCGTTGAATTATTATCCATAACCTTACGTGATTAACTTCAATATTTAAAGCTTGTGTAAAATAACTAAGCGCCATAGATTGATTTTTAATTGAGCCATAACAATGTCCCAAACCCATTAAATGTTTTTACAAAATCTGGATGATCTTTTGATAATGATTTACAATCGATTTCAACAGGTTTTTTATAATATTCTATAGTTAATTTATGATTTTCATTACCATAGTGAGCGCTACCAATGTTGTTATAAGTTGTTGATAAATCTGGATCATTATCAGGAAGTGATATTAGATCGTTATGTAGCACAATGTAGTGATATTTTAAGGCTTTTATATAATTGTCTTGTTTAAAATAAACAAATCCAATGTTATTTTATGTTTTATCAATATCCTAATGGCCTGTAGGCAAGTATTTTAACTGAATATTTAATACTTTTTAATGATTAATTAGCGCCTTTCAGAATTGTTCTTGACATATGTAAACACAGCCATTATTTGAATATGTTGTGGCAATATCAGCAAGGTTTTCTTGTTTTGGATTTGTAGTTTCAATTTTTATTTTCAATACCTCTTTGTAATATTTCAATGCTGCTTTATTTTTATTTTTATTTGCATAAATAATCTCAATATTATTGAAATTTGTTGCTATATCAAAATAGTTTGGATATTGATTTTTCATTTCACAACTAATTGATTTCAGATAATTTTTCAAAGTTTTTTTTTTATATCTGCTTTGATCACTATATAAGACACTAAGATTATTATAGACGAGTGAAGTTGTAGTATGATCTAATGATCGTTCTTCTGTTAGTATCATTGAAAAAAAAACTTGTGCTTTGTCATATTCACCAGTTTTCCAAAGAAAATAGTCTAACGACATTAATGATGATTTATTGAAACCTTTTCTGTTGAATATTTAGTAATTTTAGTCAATTATTTAGTTTTTTCTTCACTTACAAATTTTAACTGAACATGCCATATATTATCGTATTGTTCAACGAATATAATTAAGAAAATAGTGCCTAGTGAGAAGAAAACTTCATTCTCATCTTTAATAAAACTTGCATGACCAATATTTGCAAATGATATTGTAGATTTCATTAATTATCGATCAAGTTCAGTTTCAAAAAATATAGACTCTACAAACGGACATTGTTCATCATTTTCAGCAAACATAGGAGCTACTTGAGAATTAATTGTTGTAGAAAAATAGGTATTAATTGAAATCATTTTACCGATATTTCCTTTTAGTTTTTGTAGTTCTTCGTTGCTTACATCTTGTCCTCGATAAAAAGTTAAAAGAGTATGATCTGTTGGTATTGAATCAATGTAATTTAAATGTCATTTTTCTAATTGATTATGAATATCAGTGAGAAAAAATCTTAACTTAACTATTGTTGCAATATTTTGAGATCGAAATGCTTTATTTAATTGATAATAAAGAAAACAATCGCTAGTATACCCATAATAATACATTAATGGCTTGATAATTTTAACGAAAATCTTCAATTTGACATTCAGTTAATAAATCTTCTTTTGCTTTATTCGATTGAGACATACGTATGGCTGTTTCAAGTAGTAACGAAAACTAAGCAAATGTTGCACTTTCTTTATCTAAAACATAAATAGATTTTTCTGGTGTGAATATACTACGTATCATTAAATTATTGGATGATAATCGGTAATCATTTTTTTTAGTTTTTTCAGAAGAGATTCACTATCAGCAAATGTACCATTAATTTTTGAATAAGATTTGGTTGATGCAACATAATCTAATGTATTATGGCAAAATATATAAATATATTCAACTTGTGAATAATTGTGAACACGAGGAATAATTGTTTCGGACAATGTGCCAGATGTAATTAGAAATATTTTTTTCTGTTTTTATAGAATTTATGTATTCAAAACATTTATCTATATTATTAAATTGTTTTATAAAATTAATTATATGACGTAAATGACATTGAATTTCATTTTGTTCATTCTTGACATCAAGTTAGATAAGGGAAAAATCTTCATGATTGCTTTTTGATGCGATCCTTTAATGTCTCATCTACTTTTTTAGACGAAGGTGTCTTTTTCTTTCTAGTAGTATGATTTGTTGGTAACTTCGAAATCATGGTAGATTTTTTTTCATATGCACTTTTTCTTTCAAAAAAATGTGTTTATACATGTGTTTTCATCATAAAAAATGATGAGCAATTGTTAACGGAACCAAGCAACGCTAGTTTTGTTTATCCTTTGTTTGCAAAAATAAAATTGAAATTATGATCTATAACAGAAAAAGAGGAAAGGACGAAAAAAATGCAAAATATTTTGTAAGTAACAAATTGTTGCCCCGTGTTTTTTTAACGTATCATACAAACGAAAGAAGAAAAATTCAACCTGTTTAAAACTATTTTCATTGTGTGTAGGGAGATGTCCGTAACAAATCGTTTCGCTCTTCTGTTTTTATATGATATTTGATTTTGAATGAAAAAAATCTGTTTTGGGGATGTAGATGCAGAGCAGACTGGCAGACACACTCTTAATGTATTCTATAAAACAGCCACAACTCTAGAAGGAAGACCTATAGGCACGAATCTTTTCTAGGCTCTTCCTGATCTCACTGACGAGGGAACCATCCGAGGTGTCAAAAAGCTTTTCAGTCAGGGATATGATGGTTAGATCGGGCATAGCTAGGAGTGATATACCCTAAGTTAGTTCGGGCCCAATTTGCTTCTAGCAGGAGTTATGAAATGTGAAATTTAGGTATAAAAATGAATCAGGGAAGGTTTTCTCCACTATTGTAAGGACAAAACATAGTGTTATTCGGGCCGATTATGGGGTTTGTAGGGATCCNCATAGATAAAATGAAATAATATATTCAATTTAATAGTTAATTTAAGATAAAATGTACAAATTGTAACTTTGACAAACATTTTCGTCAAAGTTGTAACTTTGACGATTATCTTTGTCAAAGTTGTAACTTTGACGAAATTTTTGTCAAAGTTATAACTTTGTCGACCGGTGTAACTTTGATACGACATATATATATATATAATATTGTTGATCATCATATATAGGATGACCATTCACATTATATGTCATTTTTTCCTTTTCTTTTCAATTGCGTTATTTAATATTTTGTCTTGTGATTTCTATTACGATCTTTTGTATATATATATATATATCATATACATCTTTCTTTTTCTTTGTTACATACACATGAGAACTGTTATTTCTGTTTATCTCGTTATAAAGTTCATCGTTATTATTATTATTGTTAATTATCATTAACATCAATAAAACCTTTATTGATAATAATTAAAATTTATAATTAATCTAACATCTGATTATAAATTTGATTAACTGAACATAACTTCTTTTCTTCCACTCCAAATATAATATATTATTATATTAAAAATATATATTTATTAATTACAAAGTTCGGGAGATAATTGGTGTAAGCTCTCAAAATTGTTAAGCAGACTAAATATCATTTCTGCTATAGATCCTCTCAAACGAGAGTCTTACACACATTGAATTCAATCATAATGATTAATGATAACAATCGGTTAAAAAGAAGAATTTATATTTTAGATTATTATTATTTTTCCTTCTCTATTACATTTAATTGAATTCTTGTTGTGATAGCCATCAGTAATATGTTGATTATATAACTTGATGAACGATATTTGCCAATGTTTAGACTTGTTAATCAATAAATAAAATGCCATTTTTAAAAAAGAAAGAAGTTGAAGGTATGCCAAATGAAATAATTCTTAAATTAAGAATTGATATATTTTGTAATTGTTTTTTTTTTAGAGGAAAGTTGAACAATCCGAGCTAATGATCCTGAAGCCAATACTGCAAAAGAATTTGCTGTAAGTTTTTTTTTTCTATCAATAAAATAAATTAAAGTTAATATTTTTTTTTAAGGGTAATCAAATATCGACGTCAAAATATAATTTAATAACATTTTTACCTAAAAATCTTTTTGAACAATTTCGTCGATTAGCTAATGCTTATTTTTTATTTCTTTTATGTTTGCAAGTAAAGAAAGAAAAAAAAGAAACCATATTTTCATAATTTTGAATTAATTTATTCTTTTTTTCTTTTAGCTTATTCCACAAATTAGTTCACTAGCACCTGTTACAACTATTTTACCACTTGTTTTTGTCTTATCGTTAACTGCAATAAAAGATGCCAGTGATGATATTGTTAGTATATGAAAAAAAAATTTTTTTTTCTTTTTATGAATTAAATATTTATTTAAGGCAAGGCATCGTAGTGATAATCAAGTAAATAATCGTGAAACCAAAACAGTAGTTGAAAATGAATTAGTAACTAGGAAATGGAAAGATATTAAAGTTGGTGATATGGTACGATTAGAAAATAATGAATTTGTTACTGTAAGATATTATAAATATTTAGAAAGAAAAAAAAAAGAAATTGTGTTTATTTAGGCTGATATTGTTCTTATATCAACAAGTGAACCAAATAGTCTTTGTTATATAGAAACAGCTGAATTCGATGGTGAAACAAATCTTAAAGCACGACAAGCTTTAGAAGAAACATGTGCTCTTGAAGATCATATTGACCAATTGTCGAATTTTGATGGTAGAAATATTAAAATTAAAATTTATTTAATTGAGTTTGTTTTTTTTCTCTAGTGGGAATTGAATATGAATCACCAAACAATAATCTTGAACGATTTGAAGGAAATTTAACATGGAAAGGAAAAACATTACCATTAAAAAATGATAATGTTCTTTTACATGGCACTAGGCTAAGAAATACATAATGGGCTTTTGGAAGTAAATTACTTGAGGAAGTTTTTTTTTAAATATTTTATTTTTGTTTTTCTAAATTTCAGTTGTTTGTTATGCTGGTCCAGATACGAAATTAATGAAAAATAATGGAAAAGCAAAATTTAAACGAACTAAAATTGATTATTTACTTAATCGCATCATTCTTGGTGTAAGAATATAAATATTTTTGTAGGTTGTTTTTTTTTTTGAACTAAATTATTTCTTTTATGTAGATCTTTCTTTTCTTATTAATAATGTGTGCAATAATGACAATCTGTAGTGGCTTTTGAGAATTATTTGTTGGTTATGATTTTCGTATATATTTACCATGGGAAACATATGTTATCTACTAATCAACAGATTGATGCACTTGAAATAAGTTTATTAGTATTTTTATCATATATAATTATATTAAATATTGTTGTATCAATATCACTTTATGTTAGTTTTGAATTTATATGTTTATTACAATCTAAATGGATTGATTGGGATATTAAAATATATTATGAACTAAATAATGTACAAGCACAAGCTTGTACAACAACATTAAATGAAGAATTAGGACAAATTGAAAATATTTTTTCGGATAAAACAGGAACATTAATACAGGTAATTTTAAGAATAAAGAATTTAATTTTTTCTTTAAATAATCTTCAACGAAGATTTTTATATCTAGTAGATCTTGAAGAAATTAGTAAATCTTCAAAAACGATAACTATTTTTGTGAAATCTTTAATCTATGTATTAGTAAAACCTTGACTTGTTTATTGATATGTATATATATATATAACATGATGAAAATACTACGATAGAATATCGAAAAGACATGTATCATGTAAGAGGAAAAATATCCAGGTGTCGCACGCCGTTTGATCCCTTATTTTGGTTACGAATAGAGCTTATTCAAAACAAGAAAATTTTTAAAAGACTTCGGACCCATGCATTACCCAACTAGAGCTATGATCGTATTAGTAGATTTTCGGTCTCTGAGCTAGTTTTTCATCTAAAATTTTGCCTATTGACTCATCTCAAGGTTGCTAGAGTATCGTAAAAATTTCAGCACAAACGAATATATTCTTCTTGAGATATCAAGTATTTAATGAATGTTTATATACGACAAAGAAAGCTATAAAATGAAGTTGTCTTAGACACTTGATATGTCAAGAAAAATACATTCGTTTGTGCTGAAATTTTTAAGATATTTTAAAAGTTGTGAGACTCGTCTATCGACGAAATTTCATAAATATGAGTTGTCTGAAAAATCTGAAGCTTTAAGAAAAAAAAACTCAATAGTTTAGTCAAACTCAAATCCTTTTAGGATTTTTATTATAATACTATGTAGTATCTATTGACACAAAAAAAATCATTGAAATCGGAATGGAGCAGCTGAAGAGATTCCTTCATGAGCCTAGAAGCGGAAAACCTATTAAAACGGTAATAACTCTGATTGAATAATGCATGAACTCGAGCTTATTTTTGGTTTTCTCAGTTTTTATTTACATCGCAAAAAAAATCATAACTTCCTTATAGCCTAAAGCGAAATAACTTGTTTTCATATCGCAAGTAAATATTTAACTAATTTGAGAATCGATTTATATGAATTAGAAATGATTGTATAGTACTGAGAAAACTAACTCTGTGTAAATAAATTCATAGAATAAGAAATAGGCGAGGAAAGACTCTTAGCAATATTTTGTTTTTTTTTAAGAAAATTATTTTTTTACCGTTGTTTATGCTACTTCGAAGTGAATATGCTGATTCTGAATATTACCTTCATTGTGTGTTTAAAAAAAAAAATGAAGAAATTTTTTTTCTTGTAAACCTTGAGCTAATTTAGAATTTTGCTATTGAAAAATTTTATGAACGCTAAAGAACTATTTCAAAGTCAATCAGTAGAAAGTTCATTTTTATTTCTTCTATTCTTTATATCTATTCGGAGCATTTCATAGATACTAAATCTTATGATTATTCATCAACCTGAAACATTTCAATCAGATTATATCAATTCTATTGTCGATATTAGAATAATGATTAACATCAATTTTAGAAATTAAAAAGTTGTTTTTTTTTTGTTCTAAGATGTTGTTAGTCAAAAGAAAATACTCTATTTTTATGAAATTATTTCTATTCTTGTTAAAAATTACGTTCAAAAAAAATTCCAAGTTTTATTATATTTAAAAACTGTGCGTTATAAATATAAATGCATGTTTTCTTTTTCGAATTATCATTTACCAATGCTCTAGAATGTTTTATTTAGCTGCTGTAAAATCATCTTCTGATAAATAGTTCAGACACTGATGGAGAATAAGATGGATAATGAAGCAATTCATATTTCAAATCATGAGTAATAGAACGATATAAAATGTAGTGAAGCATTATCATAATGCAAAATGTTACTAGCTGAAATTAAATCTTGCCGTTGCTTTTTTATTTTTGGATGAAATTCTTCTAGCAAAATATGTGCGTACTATAGTATAGTAATGGACACATTCAATAATATGTATTGTTTGAGAATTACCCTATTATGTTTCAAGAAAAATGAATATAAAACTTTGCCAACAGACTTTTCTTCTCGTAGTTTTGTTGTTGATGGTGAATTAGCTTGTTTTCATTGCTGTCAAAAATTCTTTATATATTTGAACACGTTTGTCTCATTGATCAAATGTTAGTAAATGCATATAATATGCCTAGAATGTTCGCTATTAGCTGAATTATAATTCGATGGTCTTCTATTACTAGATTTTCAATAGGTTTAATAATTGTTTAATCTCCTGCAGTAATTGATCAGTCCATCCTAGAATCATTATCAATGTTTAACTGTTCATTCTTAAAGTGACGAGTCCATTGAAATACTCTATGATACTTGACATAATCAACTTTCAATAAATTTTCATTCAATATTCTCTATGAAATAATAAGAGCAAGAAAATAGATAGGATATATTGATAATGATTAGTGTTGATTTCATCTCTGGATGAGTGACTTTTCAAAACAAGAAGCATTATTATTGAACGATGTTCAAGTTTTTAATTTGACATTAGTGCATTTAAGTAGATCTGAAAAAATTTATTATTGTAGTACATAAATGTTTAATCAATTCAAAACTTATGATGTCAATAGATAGAAAATCGTGTGAACTATGAATAGACAACTATTTCAAAATAATAGTACTTTTTGTTGTTTTTAAATAAAATCAGTATCGGAACTTTTTCAACGACTCTTGTAATACTTTTGTATAAAAGAAAAACTTTAGGTGAATTTTTTTTTTCTTAATTAATAAAAAGTTCATTTATCATTATATTTAGAATATAATGACATTTAATAAATGTTCAATACGAGAAAAACTTTATGATTATGTAACTGATGAAGCTGGTAATGAAATACAAGATACTGAAGTACGATTTAATTTTTTTTTTTGTTATAAAATGAAATTTATTTTCTAAAATTCATGAAATTATATTATAGAAATTAAAAGCAATTGAATTTGACGAAAAAGAAAAAGATGATTATTTTCAATGGTATAATCAAATATTACTTGATGCTATAAAAAATAATGATAAAGATGTAAATAATTTTTTTGCATTATTATCTCTTTGTCATACGATTATGCCCGAAGAAAAAGATGGAAAAATTATATATATCAAGCACAATCACTTGATGAAAATGTACTTGTTTCTGCATCACGTACATTTGGTTTTGTATTTCTTGTACGTTTTATAAATTTTAAAAAACAAAAATAATGATCATCGATTATTGTATCTTCTTCTCTTTGTTAGGGTCGTACTCAAAGTAGTATTACAGTTCGATTTCGAGATAAAGAAGAAACATATGATTTATTGAATATACTTGTTTTTGATAATGATCGCAAACGAATATCGGTGAGTATTTTAAAAAAAACCCAGTTTTTGATTGTTTTAATAATTTGATTTTTGTTTTTCTATTTGATAGGTTATTGTTAAAAAAGATGGAAAAATAGTTTTATATTGTAAAAGTGCTGATAGTAAAATAAAAGAACGTTTAGATTCATCAGAAAAAGATATAATGGCCAACACCAGATGAACATTTAAATGTAAATGAAATTTTCAATTTTTAATCTTAGAATTATTTTTGTTTGTTTTTCTTGTAGAAATTTGTTACAGAAGATTTTCGTACACTTTATTTAGCATATAGAGAATTGAATGAAAGTGAATATAGAGAATGGTCTGAAAAAATGAATCAAGCAAAGTATGTTTATTACTTTAAATAAAACTCAACAGAGCAATTATAAGAGTGTGGATGTACTCGTGCAATATCTCTTGTGTTAGTATTTGAATTTCTGGGATATCTGGAGAAGACATTATATGTGGTTCGATTCGATTCAGGTATGCACCAGTTCCAGTTTTATACTGGTCAACTAGTACTCATTTAGTTGGTTGAGCAATATTTATTTATTTTTTTTTTCAAGTCAGTTTAATGCTTAAATTACTCTACTAGTTATCATTCAAAACTTATTCTTCTTTTCATCATAACCAATGGAAACAATAAAAGAGATCTAATAGCCAAACGACTAACTGCACAATCAAAAAAAAATTTATAATAAAATAAATATGATTGTGAATGAGAGTGTAGAAAAAATTGTTATCGATAGAGCAAACAATATGTTCTGAATGATAATTAGTAGCGATTTTGGCATGCACCAGTACGAAATCAATAAGCCGGAAAAAACCATCATCCATACATGTTTATTAGTATTTTTAAAGCAATACGAAATGAATAACACCCAGTTACTGGAATTGGTACATGCCTAGTTCGGTTCGATTCCGAAAAAAAAAACACGGATCGATCCTATCTGTCGCTAGTATGTATTGTTCAAAATCATCGTTTATCACATTTAAACACTGTATCGAAACAGAAAATAGCAAGAAATCGACCCACATAAGTAGCACCGGAACATTTGATACATTTAGATACGAGAAATAGTAATTTTAGACAATACATATTGGTTCAAACCAGAAAATGCCACATCCTAATCTACCTGACTAAGAGAACAAAATTTAGGTTGAGAAATCAACTAAAAGTAAAGACTGACTCTGCAGATCGTTGACTCTCGTTTTGCTATCATTAACATTTATTTTATGCTATCAATAGACAAATCTGATGGTTTAAATAAATTCTGGTAACTTCTCAATATTTATTTCATCAATTACGATAATTGAAGAACATAGATCAGTTTTCATTAAGACTAAAATTTATAAACTATGAATTAATAAATCAAAAAAGAAAGAATACATTTGAAAATTTTCATTCTTCAATAAACGAATTTTTTTTCTTTAGTACGAGTATGGAAAAATGAGAAGAAAAAGTCAAAGATGCATATGAACAAATAGAAAATCATTTCAAATTAATTGGTGCTACAACTATCGAAGATAAATTACAAGATGATATACTTCAATATATTGAATTTTTAGCACGTGCTGATATTAAAATTTGGGTTTTAACTGGTGATAAAATTGGTAAATTAAATTTCTATCTTTTTTTTGTCAATTGAACATTTTCTTTTTTTTGTTTTTTAGAAACNTGTATTGTCCAAAATCATCGTTTATCACACTTAAACACTGTATCGAAACAGAAAATAGCAAGAAATCGACCCACATAAGTAGCACCGGAACATTTGATACATTTAGATATGAGAAATAGTAATTTTGGACAATACATACTGGTTCAAACCACAAAATGCCGCTTCCTAACCTACCTGACTAAGAGAACAAAATTTAGGTCGGGGAATCAACTAAGAGTAAGGGCTGACTCTGCAGATCGTTGGCTCTCTTTTGATATCATTAACATTTATTTTATGCTATCAATAGACAAATCTGATGGTTTAAATAAATTCTGGTAGCCTCTCAATATTTATTTCACCAATTACGATAGTTGAAGAACATAGATCAGTTTTCATTAAGACTAAAATTTATAATCTATGAATTAATAAATCAAAAAAGAAAGAATACATTTGAAAATTTTCATTCTTCAATAAAAGAATTTTTCTTCTTTAGTACGAGTATGGAAAAACGAGAAGAAAAAGTCAAAGATTCATATGAACAAATAGAAAATCATCTCAAATTAAATGGTGCTACAGCTATCGAAGATAAATTACAAAATGGTGTACCTCAATGTATTGAACGTTTAGCACGTGCTGGTATTAAAATTTGGGTTTTAACTGGTGATAAAATTGGTAAATTAAATTTCTATCTTTTTTTTTTGTCAATTGAACATTTTCTTTTTTTTAGAAACCGCTTATAATATTGGTCTATCATGTTGTTTGTTAAAAAATGATATGGAAAGTTTTTTTATTGAAGAAGAAAATGAAGATGGTGTTGAAAAAAAATTAAAAGAAGTTCGAAATAAAATGATTACTAAAATTGAACAATTATTTGATGTTCATATTGACAATAAAGACAAAAGACTTGATTGGAAAGATTGAGAAATTGAGAAATTGATGTTATGAAATTTGATGAATATAGAAGAAATGATAATAATACGAATAATGGTAATGCAAAACGTTCAAATGGTCATGCAACAACAACAATGGATACAAATCCTAATGAACGTGAACAATTTGAAGGTTTTGGTTTATGAATTACAGGTCAAGCATTAGGATATGCATTAGAAAATAAATTAAAAATGAAATTTCTTGAACTTGGTACAACGTGTAAAGCTGTTGTTTGTTGTCGTGTAACACTATTACAAAAAGCTCAAGTTGTTGAATTAGTTATGCAAAATGAAAACAAAATTACATTAGCTATTGGTGGTGATGGTGCTAATGATGTATCAATGATACAAAGTATGACACAAAAAAAACAAACAAACATTTTTGTTTTATATTCAAGAAAAATAAAAATGTTTTTTTTTTGTTTTGTAGAAGCACATATTGGAGTTGGTATTAGTGGACAAGAAGGTCGACAAGCTGTTTTAGCAAGTGATTATAGTTTTGGACAATTTCGTTTTCTTGAAAGATTATTATCGGGTCATGTTCGTTGGTCATATTTACGAATTTCAAAATTTTTACGTTATTTTTTCTATAAAAATTTTGCATTTACATTATGTCATTTTTGGTTTGGATTTTTTTCGGGTTTTTCAGCACAAGTAAGTTATAAAGAGAATAAAAAAATAGAATTATTTCATTTCCTCATTATTAGACAATATATGATCCATTCTTTGTGGCAACATATAACGTTTTCTTTTCTTCATTACCAGTTCTGGCATCAGGTGTTTTCGATTAAGTATGTCAAACATTAATTTCTATTTTCTATATATTATCGAAAGAATATTTTTTCAATTTTTTTAAGGATATTAGTGCTGTTCATTCATTGAGCAAACCTCATTTGTAAGTGTTCATATATTTCTTTATAAGTTAAATCTTTATCGAATTTTATTCAAGACATACACCTGGTCAAAATAATGAGTTTTTTAATAAAAAAATCTTTGCTGAAAGTGTAATACATGGTATATTAACATCATGTATTATATTTTTTGTTCTATATTTATCTGTATCGAATACAACAAGACCAGGTGGAATGACACAAGCTGATTTATAATCATTTGGTTTTATTGTTGCAACAATAATGACTATTATTGTTAATTTAGAAAATGCACTTGAAACATGGTATTGGACTCGTTTATATCATTTTGTTTTATCGGGTACAATAGTTGTACATTTTCTATTTCATTTTGCATTATATTCAGTAATAATTTGGAAAATTTTTAATACAAATTATACACATGTTGGTGTAGCACAAGCTGTTTTATCAATATGAACATTATGGTGAAACAATTAAGTAAGTTGTTTGAACTATTGAAAATAATCTTTGAAATTTTGAATCGCATAAAAAAAAAATTCAAGACAAACATTGCTGCATAGTAATTTTTCTATCAAATGACTAGTCTATCTCGCATTAGTTATAGATAACTAATTCAAGGTCAATATATGAAGTTAGATTAGACCTAGATTTGAACACAGTAGTAAATGATAGACAAAAACAACATAGATAAACTACTACTTTATATATATAGAATTCGCCTAGTCAACTATGTAAAAGAATGATCAAGGACAATATCCAGATGATAAACATATTATGTTTGTGTTCGACGGTATTGACTATGTTATTGTCGTGCGTTTAAAGACGGACATTCTATATATGTTAATCGTGTTTGTGCTTTTTTATTGTCACTTCTTTCATTATCGATTTGATTTCCCTATATGATTTTTATTTGGACAAATTTCTTTAATATCTTCTTTAAACTATTTTAGATTCAACATCATGAACAATCAAATATTGAAAGATATTGATGCAAGTGTAAGTCAGGTTAAATTATTATTATCTTATTAATATTTTTGCTTTTCTAGGCTAAAGTCATGATGAAACAGTTAAATCGATTACACAATAAAATACTTAAAACGCCAATTACTGATATAACTATTCGAGCATTACTTCAAGCTGAATACCAATTGTTGGGAGAACATACATTGAATTTAATTCGAAGTAAAAGTAAGCTTATTTAATAAGAATTTCATTAAAGCATTGTTGCTTTTTTTTTAGTGAAACATGCAAAAAAATACAGGACGGCAACTTTTACGCCGACGACGATGATGCCCTAGCCAATTCTCCCTTGCGAAATCCCCGAGGAGTCCCCTGAAAAATGCGAAATCCCTGGGGATTCCCCAGTTTTTAGGGAGCCCCTCTCAAATTTTCATGGACTTGAATTCTTCAGGAAACTCACTGGTAACTTCTTAAAGAGTCCTTGGCAATTCTTATCAACTCCCCAGGAAGTCCCTTGGAAGTCCCCAGAGATTCCCCAGAAAGTCTCCAGGATTCCTCAGGGAGTCCCCTGGGAGTCTCTGAATCCCCTCTTAACTCACCGGGGATTCCCGACAGGGATTCCCCTGGGGATTGGTTGAGGAAGAGTCGACTAGGGTGATGATGATGATGATGATGATGATGATGACAAAGGCACAACGGTAACATGCCATTAGTATGATGAAATAGACGAAAAAAGTCTTGATTTTTTTTTCTTCTCTTTTTTGCGGCTGTTTTTTTGTGTCTTTTTTCTTGTTTTTGTCGTATTTTCTCGTCTCGGTCGTGTTTTCTTGTCCTTGTCATCTTTAATAATTTTTCATGTAATAATAATCAAGATTTACTCAAAGAGATAAAAGTTTAAAAGAATGTTATACATATTAAAATTTTTTACATCATAGTTATAGGAGAAAAGGGCGCTAATGTTTTCTTCATCTGTACTGCAGTTCATCAGTTACCAAAAATTAGCATTCAGGACTAAATCGAAACTGACTTTTAAATCTTCTTTGGCACTCAAACCTTAAACAAAACATTTTAACACATTCATTATTTGAAAATAATCTTAATCATCAAACATGATTGATTGATTTACGTCATATAGAAAAAGATATTCTTCTTAATGAAAATATATTTCAAAGTAATTGAGTACATAAATTATTATTATTTGATTGAAATAGTTATGCATCATTTCTTAATAATTTACTTTATCAATCATTGGTATCATTTCATAAATTTATTTATAATAAACTATCATTATTGAAAAAATATCCATATTTACCATCATCATGTATAAGTATAATTGATTCACATAATATAACAATACAAAAAAATTTATTTGAAAATAGTCATTATGATTATGAATTAATAAGTGCATTATTAACTGAGACAATTAATACGACATTATATGTAACTATTAAATGGTAGGGTTCTGATGTTGGTCAAGCTATACATCATCGTATATTAGACTTTATAAAACGTTCTGATCATGCATATGTTAAATGGAAATCATTTCTTGTTTGTTGATAGTTAATGTGTGTACAAGTTCAACTATCTATACAAAGAATTCTATAAATGAATAGACCATTAAGAGGTTTATTAATATCAAATATAATAATACATAAACGCTATGAACCCTATTTAATAAATGGAGATCTAATTCTTATGTCTGGAATTAAATTAACTATTGAATTAGGTGTTGAACTTTACTTTACACCAAATACTGTTTTATTATTATTAGGACATCTCTATCCTACCCCCCCNATTAAAAGTTGTTGCTATTGATAATCGTCCAGAACCATTAGAACTTGTTCAAAAATTAAAATATCCACCAGATTTAATCATTGATTCGAGTAAAACAGATGCAGAAAATGCTATTAAACAAATTAATACACTTCAACAATCCTTTCAGATTGTGTTTCACAATATTATTTGAGATGTCTAAACAGTCGAGTTCTGCATATTTGAATTGGCTCGAGTCGACTTGTCGAGTCCTCGATTCAGTTTCAGTCTATAGCGTGAGGTGTGAGACATGCAGGTGAATATAGGTGTGCCTGTCAGTTTTCTCTTCACTTACACCCACACCGACATCCTAAACGAATGGTGACGTAAGAATTCTATTACTATATTAAAATGTATTTTCTCTTTTATTGATTGACAAAAAAAATTGCACACAAATCGTATATTTAAATCATAATCTTCTTTTATTTAAAGTCGAATGATAAATAAACTTATGAAGAGACATTAACAACTAATTTTCCTTTCATATTTGGACTATGAAAATCTTCCAGCATTTTATTTGGTACTTCTTCTAATGAATAAATTTTTATTTCACTTGTAATTCCATGTTGAGCAACAAATTTCACCATACGTCGAGCACTTTCAATACTTGCTAAAAGACTTCCTTTAACAGTTATATCACGAAAAACTAAATCAGAAAATTCAATTGGTATTGGTTCTCGTGGTACTCCAACAGCCATCATTGTACCATGTTTTCTTGTAATAGCTAGTGCATATTTAAATGCTGAGATAGGTTCAGTAAGAACAAGTGTTGCATCAGCACCTGGATAATTATATTTTGTTGGTGAATGAAGTGTATTAATTTGTTTAATAGCATTTTCTGCATCTGTTTTACTCGAATCAATGATTAAATCTGGTGGATATTTTAATTTTTGAACAAGTTCTAATGGTTCTGGACGATTATCAATAGCAACAACTTTTAATTCCATACATTTAGCAAATTGTACAGCTAAATGTCCTAATGCTCCAAGACCAATAATTACTAAAATTTCTCCTTTTTTCAAAGCGCATTTTTCAATAGCATTAAAAGCTGTTGCACCTGCACACATTAATGGTGCACCTTGTTCAAAGGATATTTCATTTGGTAATGATACAAGCCAACGTGAATCAGCTTTTTGATATTCAGCAAAAGCACCATTAATTGTAATACCAGTGGCATTGTATTCATCACAATATAATGGTTTACCATTTAAACAATCAGCACATTGACCACATTCATGATTACAATTCAGTGCACCAACTCGATCTCCAAGTTTAAATTCATCACTCACTTTTGTACCCCTTGCAACAATAATACCAGTTGGTTCATGTGATGGTATAAGAGGTAATTGTTTTGCTTTAATTATTCCATCACGTACAAGCATTTCTGTATGACAAAAACCAGCACTTTTTATAGCAATTAAAACATCATAATCATCCAAGTGTGATGGTACAGGAACATCATCATGAAAACGATAATTATCACCATATTGATGTAAAAGTATAGCTTTCATAGTTTTAGGTATATTCTGCATACTTGCCATGATTGAGATAAAAAAAATGAAAAACTACTACAAGCATCTATTCCTATCTTTTCGTTGCTTAGACCAATAGAAGTTTTCTGTAATTATTCAACAGATGACTCTATCAGTTGGTAATATCTACAGACATATTTCAAAAGATAACAAACAATCCTATTTGATCTTTTATTTTTTCTGAATGTTCTTGAGCCATATGTACTTCATAATAGATAGCATATTGTCGAAGTAATTTTCCATCTAACAGTAACAAAAGAAGATAATAAAAACCGTAGCTTCTCAAAAGAAATACTCTACACCAATAAAATTATCAAGTTACAGACACAAGTATTCGTACCAGAGTTTTTAACTTCTATGAAATGTTTCGATTCTAAAATGGAATATACTTCGATAGAAAAGCCTATGTGATTTCACCATTTAGTTTTTTTCGTAATTCAAAAATCGCAATTCAGATTTCTATATAATATAAGCAATATACCGATTATATGTCGGTTCATTAGGCATTGTAATGAGAAAAATACTTGCAAACTTTGTTTGTAACCATCATCTTCTTATACTCATCAGGTACTGTCAGTGTGTGGGTGTGGCATTTCCTTTCACACAGACGCACATGCACACCAACAGAAACACCCGCACCACTGTCGGGTTGGATTGGTTTCGGGTTCAAATGAAATTGCTGAGTCGTGTGCAGGTTTCAAAAGTTGAATCCGTGCAGGACTCTAATGGTGATGATGATTTTAAAAATTCCTCAATCAGAACATGTATTCATCTAGAGACAGGATTGAAGAAATCAATCCTTCCATGACAGTTTCGAACACATGAATCGGATACCAGCTAATTAGTTATGACAGTGCATCCTTGTAAAAAAAATCTTGGTTTTGTGCTTGAATTGGAATCAGAATTTTGCGTGTCATTCATGATTAAAGTACCAAAGATAAACGACGTTCCAGATGTGTTGATCAAGGTGAGTCGACAATAATTCGTATTTGATTTGATTAGAACAAGCATACCTGTCTATCTTCCATAACTATTTCATAAAATGCCATTGATAAAGTAATCAGACACATATAGTATCAGCTTCTCAATTACATGTATCCTGTGAATCAATAATTAGATGTCTTATTCTTTCTACAATTTCAGTTGATGATTCCAGCGATTTTTTTAGTAGAAATGATAGGAAAAGTGGGTTGTTTTTCTTGACTATTGCTTTGCTTAATAGAAATAATATTTTAGCATTCCTTCAGACCATTACTAATCCTTTTGTTTAAATACACATCTATTGTTTTAAAACATAAGATATCATTAATGTTTTGCTCTTGAACATGATACAACAATGAAAATCAGAACAATCTTATTCATCCATTCACAATAATAGTAAATCAATAAAGTTGCCTACGGATTTAACTTATGCGTACTTATCATCAAATATGAATAATATGTAATAAAACAGTATATACAAAAGAAAAAGCTATTTTGTGGGTGTGAGTGGGTGTTGATATCATTGTCGGCGTCAGTTTTCTCTTCACTCCTACCCACACCCACACTTAAGTATATTCTCTATGAAAAAGGGATCGTTTTGGGAGAATTTTCAAAAAACTCTCTAGACTATGGTACAAGATCCTGGGTCACTTCTGGCATAACTTTGTAGTACTATGTGTCTACTTTGAAGTGGTATGAGTCCGACTTCTGTATGACCTATTTCCAGGAAAGTCCAACCCCGCCAAAATACTGATTTTGATGAAAATCATGATACTTCAGAAGATCATCTGAGCGATAGGAACTATCTAGAGAGCTGAATTTTTTACTAGAGTAGGCATTCAATGATATCTGTCCATAGACAAAATTTCAGCTCTCTAACTTAATCCGCACATAAGGTTTGCATATATGAAATACCTCACATATTCAGTATGGGCCACCTAAAGATGATCTCTGTTGCAAGCCATTTTTAGATGGTGCAAACTAATTTTATCATTAAGTTGTACATCTCAGATGGCTCCTCCAAGTTCGTAAGCTCAGCACTCAAACTATCCCATTTCTATGAAAAAATCTTGCCTGAAAATCACGATTTTTATCAAAAACTAAGTTTTCGGAGAATCTTATTGATTCAAAAGGAAGACTATATCGAGATGAAATTTTTAGGAAAAACGTATCTCTATGTGATCTAGCTATACTAACAATTTCTAGTCTCTGTGTTATTCTCATCGCGAGTTATGAAGCACCAAACATGCCCAAAATATGAATTCTTCTTGATATTTGATGAGCCATAGAAAATGAAGGACCAAATATTTTGAGCTAAACATTTTATTTTGCCTATAACTCATGAATATATATGCTCATACAAAATTTCAGCACAACCGCTAAAGCCATTCTTGAGATATGGTCGCATCGGGTCCCCCTTGATGGTAATACAGATTTTTAGGGCTTTTTGTAAAACAGTCATAAACATTGAACGATTTAATATTTTCCCACAAGTAGTTTACGACAAAGTTCATAAAACTCTTCCCTCTATAAGAATACCCTCACTTGAGCGAAATCGGGCGACTTCGTTTGAGCAGCTTTGATCATGGCTTACGTGAAATGGCTCATATGAAGATTGAAAAGTAATTCTTTTTTTTATTCAGACCTACACCAGTTTCAAAATCTTGTTATGTATAGAAAATATTAAGTTAACACTGATAAAAAAAAATCAACATTGCTCTACATGTTGTTATTCTTATTGCGTTCGTAAGTTATAGTAAAGAATATCAAGTAATAAAATATTCCGTTTAAAAATAAATTTCAATCGTAGTAGCTTCTATTTGATATAACATAAAGTTTAAAATGACGAACCAATAATAGTTAGAATAGTACGTTCATTGCAGCGATAATATATCGAACATTTAAGTATATCATAAGGAAAAAAAAAAGAAATTATTATGATGTTCAAAAGTCAGTTGATTCTATCCAATCGTGAAAAGTTAATTCAAATGGAATGTGTTTGTGTAATGTTGTCTGATTGAAGAAAACCAGTTGTTATCGCTGATTTTAATCTTGACGAAACATCCTTTTTTACCTATGAAAAAATTTGATTGTAATCAAAGATGACAATATTCCCTGTTGAACTGTTTAACATGGTCATTCTTGACGTCGTTGAATATGATATAGAATGAATATATATATAAACGATTTCATTGATAATATTATTTTATTTCTCATCAAATATGAATCATTCAACTGTTAATATTTTTTCTGTATGCGACGAGTTGTTGCTGGCGATTTTCAACAAACTTATTAATATTGATTTATTATGTTCTCTCATAAGAGTCAATCAACGATTCGATCAATTAGCTCGAGATATTATCTTTAAACAATCTATTGATTTAACAATAATATCATCAAATAAAGATAAGAACTCAAAAACTAATTCCATAGTTGATCGATATTATTTTGACATAATACCACGAATTCGATATAATATTGAATGTTTTACTCTTGATGCTATATCAATGGAGCGAGTTCTTTGCATTGACAATTATTCAGAACTTCATAAACTTAATCTTATGAACCTTGAAATTGAAAGAGTATTTCGTATTTTCAATAGTATATCTGCTTGCTCAATTTTTCAATAAAGAAACTAAATTGATAAATTTTTTTTGTTGTTATTGTATATATTTAGATGAATCATCATTTTTTTACATGGTCGAAGATCAAATTACCCATATTGCCATAATGATTAATAATGACATTACAGCTGAATACATAAGAGGTTTAGCCACAAATATTTTTGGTTTTCATCTTTGTTATGTTTAAAAATCTGACTCATCTCGATTTTGAATTAGAAGACAATTTTGTGTATCCACCATTATCACTTATTGATTTACGATCTTCAACATATTATTCATCTAATATTGTTTAATTGAATATTAGGATGCGTAATTTTGACGATTATCTTTATTTACTTGACGGACGTCTTTAGTCAATTACATACATTTATTATCAAAGTTGATAAAATAGAGAATTTATCAATAACTCTCGATAATAAGGCAAAATACTTCGAACCATTAGAAACAAATTCAAGTATTTCAATTTGTATAAGAATGATAGAGCATTAGAATATTGAGAAATAGATTGTTGTTGTAACCAACGTATGATGAAAAAGTAATTGGACAAATGTCGATCGTCTATTTCTTTTTTACAGAAGAATGCTGGAAGAAAAGATTTTTTTTTTATCAGAAGATATAGAATTTTTTCTTTCTTCGAATCGTAGATAATTTATTTTTATGACACAATGACAAATGAAATGAAGCAATCGGAAAGATAAGAGTTCTTAAAAAGAGTTCATAATTTTCATATAATGCAAAAAAAACGATATAAAATTTAAATTCTTATATCTCTTCGGTAAATACATGTTAGAATGATAACTCTTTTTCAGATGATAGGAAATGTTCTTATCTTTAATTGTTTTATAAACTAAAGCATTGCAAGAACAACAATTTAAAACATATTAAACAAATATTTGAAACATGGACAAACCAAATTTTTATCAAGCAGTGATCATTCAGTAAAAATTTTACAAGATTTATTTGATAAATCAATATAAAAACTGCAAATTCTTTAAGCAAGTTTTTCACGTATCAGTTTTTTTAATAAATCAAGAACAAAATCAAGTCATATAATAATAGTTCAAGATGAGAAAATTTCTTATCAGATGATAAACAATTATGGTGTTTAGTAAATATTTTGTATCGTTAAATTGCATTATATGAAAAGTGCAAATTCTTTTCTTTCTCCTTGCGTCATTTCGTTTGTGAACGTGTGATAAAAATGTTGTTATATACGATTCGAAAGAGGAAATAATTCTCGATCTTCTGGTAAAAGAAATTTTTTCTTCTAGCACATCCTTCTATCGAAGAGAAATGGGGAGGGGGGTGGGGAAGTGTGACATTTATCTGTTTGCTTTTTCACTATACTTTATATTTTACTATTTATTCCAAAATATAAAGCCATCAGTTGCTTTTTGAATAACTTTTCATAGGAACAAGATAGATATCTACGGCTTTCCAAATATCATAGTCAATATCCAGCAGTATATTTTCATAAGCAAAATCTTTTCTGAGATATAAGTCAAAAACTGGTTTATCAAACGATCTTTAGAAAAGCACACTGAATTTCTAAAAACTGCCATAGGAATTTATTAATATTTTTACATGGATAAATAACCTAATGTATTTCCTACAAAACTAGATTCATACAAAAGTCTTATCTTGCATAGTCTAGACAGACCAGACAGTTTTCTCTAAGTCCTAGGACTCCGCTTTCTTTAGGTGTGACACTATTAAATACATATGAAAACATATGTTATCATTTATGCTGAACGTTATGGAAATGTTTGGTTTCATTTTGCATAACTTTCCAGATCGTTAGAGAAAGACTTTGAATAGAATTTTTCACGATCTTTTTTAGTCACGAATTAGATCGATATAGCAACCACATTTCTTATTCTACTTTGATACTTTCCAGAAAACCATAAAATAACATGTCGATAATAGAAAGTCATGAGTTATTGCACTCCAATGTTGCTAGTCCAACGAAATTTCTCAAAAATCCTGTCAAAAACTGAATACCTCCGTGAAGTGTTTTGAGATGATCAGTCAACTTTTCACTAAGAACGTGTTCTTTAACAATTTCCTGGAAAATTCGATTGCTATCTATATTAATTGATTTTTTTTCTGTAGCAAATTCTATTTAATCTTAAATGTTTCTCATTGTTTGGTTCTGGTCGAACAAACGCATATGATACTCGTATTTATAGATGGTACACGGATAATTTTGTTAATTTTTCGTAAAAGAATTAAAATTTATATTTAACTTTTAAAAATTTGATTACTGCGAACGAATATTGAAAGTAAATTGTTTTAAAAGATTTTAATAAAAGGTTATGTTTTTTATTAAGCATGCTGTAATTTGTAGAGGAGACATTAGGTTTTGGTTGAATTAAGATTTTCGTTTACGTCTAGCTACGAAAAATTTTAATAGAAGTCAAAAGTAGAATGTACTAGCTGGTTTGTTTTTCTTTTGTTATTGATTAACTGACATTCATTATGCACGAGCAAGGATCGTCGATTTGGCCTGAACTAAGAACGATTTTAGTTAACGACAAAGTGAGTTTTTCAAGAGATTATATCGTAATTTGTTGTGATAGTCGATATTTGTTCCGAATGTGGTGTGGACAGATCGAGCTGTGCTCGTGAAGTGTAGGCGTTCATCAACATCTATATTTCTAGGCTGTCTTTTTTAGAACATCATTTTTATATTTTTGTTTTTTATGTATAAATGCCTTTGCGCCCCAATCAGTTGTCTCCATTCAATGTTTGATTCCATTTCATAATCATAATTATATGGTCTACTCAAAATCAAAAACAGCTGATGGCATTCATAGTAACAATTATGTCCGGTGAACTCTATAAATTGCAGTCAATTAAGAATAAAAAATCACTACTATATTTTAGCATACTCTACAAATTACAGCTAGTTAAATTGAAATAATGAAATTCAATCTTTAGCGAACTCTATAAATTTCAGCAAATTTAAAAATATAACCGACAGTTTATGTTGTATTAAGGGCCCCGCTTGAAAAAAAAAACATTTTTTCGACGAAAAACCGAAATTGAGCTTTTTTCATAGAAAGATGCATTGAAGTCTCCTGTTTCAGAATATGTATGATTTTTCAAAAAACGGTCAGGTTTTGACCGAAGTATTGGTCAAAATTGGAGCTAATATAGTATTTTCGTGATTTTTCAATCTTTTCATTCTTTTTTTTTTCAATTTTTAAAGATTGTCTTTTCATTCTCTTCATTATTGAATATAGCTTTTCTTATACTAACTATTAAGAGTCTACTAACACAGAAGGGGTCCCTTAGAAAAATATTTTATCCGATAAAAACTATTTTTTTTCTCCTAATGCAATCTCAAAAACGAAGCCTAATCTACACCCTGGATGGGGAACCATGATCACAACTTTGACTAGGTGTGTACTGCTAAAAACACTATAATATATTCACCTACGCGCCATCTAATAAAGTTTGACGAATAATACGAAAATAGGAAGTAAAATAAGCAGACTTACTTTCATTACTCAATCAAAAATCTTCTTTTTCGACCATACCGTTTACGCGGGCAAACCTTACGCCATAACGATTCAACATAAAGTTGTCATTGTTGTTTTGCTATATAGGGGACATATTAGGCTAGATTCTAATAGAGCCGGATTTTTGAATTTATCCTTTGTTTAAATAAAAAGTTAGATCTTTGATTTTCGTTAGCGATTTTTCGCCACGAATTTGTGAACTTTTGGGAAATGTTTTTCTTTTAAAATTGAACAAAGGAAAATTAAAAAATCGGGCTCTATTAGGATCTAGCCCTAAATGTGCTCTACAATTTTAAAACAANAACTGCCAAGGTCTGATCATTTATTCACTATAGCGAAATTACTAGAAATCCCGATAATTTCTAACCGGGATGAAAAGCAGTTGTACAATACTGAATAAACCGTCTGACTGGTGTGGAGTTTTAAAACCGCTTTAAACTATGTCTTCCTTACAATGTATCATTAAACGGTATCGAAAATTAGAATAAATAATGTGAAAATTGGGGCTTACATCAGCCTATCTAGGTCAGGATACCACATGATGGAGAATCTGAATTTGTGGCAAAATCAAATATCTTCAAATCATTTCTATTTGTAACAAAATAAAATAATACCACTATATTCATTTATTGACGTAGTGGTATAAAATATATTTTTATACCACAATTGTGGTATAGTGGTATAAGGATATATTTTTATACCACAATGGTGGTATAATGGTATAAGGGTATATTTTATACCACCACTGTGGTATAGTGGTATAAGAGTATATTTTATTCCACAATGGTGGTATAGTGGTATAAGAGTATATTTTATACCACAATGGTGGTATAAAATATACCCCTATATCCTTATACCACAATACCACAATGGTGGTATAAAATATACCCCTATATCCTTATACCACAATACCACAATGGTGGTACAAAATATACCCCTATATCCTTATACCACAATACCACAATGGTGGTATAAAATATACCACTTATACCACTGTGATGATGCCAGCACATACTTCGCTTAAGCGATTGCTCCCTCGGATTGGTCGATTCGGAATTTGTCGCAAATTCAAATTCCCCATGAACTCTTTTGAAGAGTTTATAGTCGAAATGTAACACATGTCTATAGAGAAAATAGTGAAAACAGTTTACTCTTTTGAATTTTATTCGCAGTTTTTGTTCTACCTGTTCATTGATATTCTTGTAGTGTTGAGAATGTTGAACTGTTAAAGCATTCGAAAGAAACGGAGAAAATATTTTTTGATCACTCAATTAATCCAGACATGAGTCAACTAAAATAGAATAAAACATTCCAATGGTGAAGACGTGTACGATACAGAGTTCTGTGGGACAATTTCGAATCCCGAAAAATTCCGTTTAGTCTGTCACGGTCTAACGCCTAAACCACCATCATCTTCACATATCTTATCCTAATGATATTTTCCTTAATTATTTTTTTTTTCTAGTTGTTATTCAGGTCTTCATTGACAATTTTTACAAAATAATTGATTTTAAATGCATCATCAATCACCATGAGAATAGAAAAGAGAAATATCGAACACCAATTCTGTTGAACAATAGTTTTAAAGATTAATCAATAGAATGAATTGATGATTGCATTCATTTCAGTATTCAATTGAAATTAGTTTTATTCAAGCGTTTCAAGTTTAAGATAAATGATATACAGGACAAAAAAAAAGCTTCAGATCTATATCCTCAGAATTTCTGTTTCGTCTTCTTTTATTTCATTTAACTTGAACAAATTTGAAACATCTACACTGATATTTTTGTTTGCATATAAATCCCTTGAGGCCATTGTAGATGTGACATGTTGATAGTTTGTATACAAGAAAAATTTAATCGAAAAATATTTGTTTTGTTCTGAACAGCTTGCAATTTCATCATGTTACATATATCGTCTCCTATTGTCTTATACATGACAATGTATGAATATATAGTCCTTATATATATTCGCAAGAAAAAAATCGATCTGATGGTTGACTGACTTTATTCGATTAGAAACAATAACATATAACAAAATACCAAAAATATTTCAAATTGAAATCAACCTTAAATTATCGATGAATAGGTGTCATTCTTCGAAAAATGACCAAATCATTTTTATTAGCACTATCTTGTGAAAAAAAATCTTTTCTCCAATGGTGTCTATCAATATTATCGATCTTGTTCAATATCACTAATTGGAGTCTATACATATTTGTCTTCCTTCTCTCCTATTATTGATATGCCACTCCCTATGATGTCGTCATCATTCGAATAAATAACGATGAACGCATCTAAGAATAGCTAAATGACATATTTTACAAAGACAAAAACATTTTTTTCATATCTTAAAAAAGAAATAGCTACATTCAGATTGGGGATATTTCGTTTTTTTTTTGGTCAATTAACGAAATATGTCTGTAATCAAGAAGATACGAAAAACAATTCTTTCTAAATATAAAGAAAATAACTGACACTTTTGCCTCTTTAGAGATTCATAAGACTTTAGAAAACAAACTAATATTGTTTTAAGTGAACCTGATCAATATACACGCTGATGATTAATAATAGAGATGAGAGAGAAAAAGGAATGTTGTTATATTTTTTTTTTTTTGTTTTTGTTTTTCTCAATAGCCGAAAATTAATGATCAATTACTTGTCATTATTATCAAAGAAATCGAAATTTGTTGTCTTAAAAAAGAAAAACTTTGTCTTTTTGGTTTTCTACTAATGTAAACAATCGTTTCAAAGTTCTCGAAAATTGTTATTCAATCGAGATATATTATCTGAATCGCGTGTCTGAGTTGATGATATTCTATGGTCAGTGGTTGTCCATAATTGACACCTAGCCGCCAGTCAGACGACATTGAACGAGAATACAGAGAGAGACAGAGAGAAAGAAAGAAAGAGAAAGGTGCTAATTTTTTTTTCTATTGGTTCATCGAATCGATATGATGAAAAATTGAACAAGCATAGGTATATAAGGAAAGAAGAAAATCAATAGTTTATATTCTATTCATTCGTGATCATCATATAATGAATTTCTACTATTTCATCGTTTTCTTGCTTCATATTCAAGTAAGTCTTTTATTAAATTAAATTATTAAAAAAAATTTTTTTTTTTCTTTTATTTTATCTAGTTATGTTTAAGTTCTGGTAAATTTGAAATTGAATTAGAACGTTTAATTAATCGAAAAGGTTTAAATATAAATGGTACATGTTGTAATGGACCTGATCGATTTTTTACATGTATTCAACCATGTAAAACATTTATTCGTTTTTGTTTACGTAATCAAAATCCTAACTTGGATAATATTAATCGTCCATTAATATTAAATAATCAAGAATGTACATATGGTTTTGATGAAACACCAATACTTGGTGGTAATAATATTGATTTTACTCGTTTACCAAAACCTGTTAATCTTATTGTTTTACCATTTAAATTTAGTTGGATGGTAAATTAAACAATATATATATATATATAAATTGTATAAAAACTAATTTTTCTATTATAAAATTTTAGGGAGATTTTGTTCTTCATATTGATATATTTAATGATAAAACTTATGATGGCCAACCATATCCAGGTAGTGTACGTGAATTAATTATGTCAACAACAATACGTTCAACAATATATCCAAATTCATCATGGCATCATTCTCAAACGATTGATTCTTCATTAACTTCTCATGAATTTTCTTTTCGTTATCGAGTATCATGTTCAACAAATTTCTATGGTTCACAATGTTCACGTTTTTGTTCTCCACTCTCAACGCATTCAAGATGTGATCCTCAAACAGGTGACATTATATGTCAACAAGGATGGACTGGAATCGATTGTAATAAAGGTAAGATCATTTTTCTATTGTGAATAAAATCCAGATGATAGATTTCTTCTTTTTTTTTTGCTTTTTAGCTATTTGTCGACAAGATTGCCAACATGGTCATTGTCTTAATCAACCGGGTCAATGTATTTGTCATCATGGATGGACAGGAACTAATTGTGAAATACCACTAAAACATCTTATAAAAATTTCTAATGAAGAAATTCATTGTAAAAATGGTGGAAAATATCTTGAATCAAAATGTCAATGTCCATCAGGTTTTCAAGGTTCATTATGTGAAGAACGTATTTGTTTAAATGGTGGTTTAAGTTCTTCCGAAAAATGTATTTGTCCACCAGGTTATCAAGGTAAACAATGTGAAATTGAATTAAAATGTCCTATATGTCGTAATAATGGTCGATGTGATGATAATAAATGTATATGTTCAAAAGAATTTATTGGACAATATTGTGAAATTGATATACGTCTTATACAAAAAAAAGAACGAAAAATATTTACATTAGAATTTATAATTATATTATTATTTATAGTTCTATTCCTATCAATATTAATGATAATAACATGTTTATTTTATAAGTATTATAATCAACGACAAAAACAAATCAAACAAATTAAAGAAATAACATTAGAAAAAATATGGACTATTGAACATTCATCAACAAATATATTTAAAGAATCAAATGATAAACTTTCTGAAAAAAAAGATATTAATTTAAAATTAAAACAAATTGATATTCAAGCTTCACTTGTATAAATATAAAACAAATATTCACTTTTTGTTGTGCTAGTTTTTTTTTTGTTTGTTTGTTGTTCATCCCGGTTGTAAGAACAGTGATATATGTAAATAAAATTTAACATATTTGAAAAAATAATAATAAAGGATGTAACACTAGATTTACTCAAATGAAAGCGGCAAATATAAAAACTAAAAAAAGAACGAACGGAAATATTCAATCGATTAATTTTTTGTTCGTTTCACATATCATTATCATCAATAAAAAAGAAAAAAACACGACAACAGATGGTCAACAGATGTCTTCACCTTTTATTTAATTGTCGTTTTCATTTGTTTCAACGTTATATGTCGAAATTCGCATTTTAGTTTCACTCATTGTAAAAACAAAACAAAATAATCATATCTTTTCACCGTATCTTAAGATTATAAACAAAACGAAACACGAATGAGAGGCGATCAATGGTCAAAAAACATGTTTGGAAGTTCATGAAGGGTTTTTAAGTATTTTTTATCGAGAAAAATAGTTCGCAAGGAAGAAGTGATCACGTCTAATGTCCTCTTCTCAGTTCGCTACTAATTTATTGAACAAAACGTATTGCTTTTTTTTTCTCTAAAGATCAGAAGGAAAAAGAAAGAATTATGTTTCTGATGGATTTAATCATGATTTCCAAACGGAGAAAAATTATGTTTTATAGCCAAATCGACGTGAGGTCTCTAGAATTTTCTCCTTGGCTCCGTCATTACACTGATGAATGCTCAAACGATGAGATACTTCAAAGGATTCATTCACTTGTTATAGAAAATAATCGAAAAGATTCTGTCAATATAATTAATGAAAAATGTTAAGTATTATGTATGTATAGAATTTCCTAGTGATTCACTTTAGTTATTGATGACAACAAATTTAATTCAACTGTGTAAGTCAAGTATCATTTGTTTTCTCTTTCTGATTTTGTATTTTGCTTTTTGATCTTTTTAATGTAGTAGTCAGTTTTCGTTGACAAACAAATGGCACGTGTGTGTTCACCGGGAAAAAAAGGAATAAATAATCTTTTTTTTTCTTCATGATTCATGTCACCGAATTTTGTTCATTTTAAATCAGATGAAAGAATTTTCATATCGACTTGTTAAAACTCACAATAAAACGTTGATTCATTTCGGCTTTACTCATCATGATCATCATTAAATCTCATGTCTCTAGTGACTTTATATACAATACGAGAAAGTATTTACGATATTTAACACGCAATCAAAATGCCTTAAGAGAAGGAAAAGAAAAGAATTGCTCTGGAATGTCTACTTGTGTTTTTCGTTTTTTTTTTCTTTCTCAACTTATAGGCGTCAAAAAAACTGATGAGGATATGAAATATATATACATATGTGTCTCAGACAAATGAAAGCTTACGGATAACATGATGAATAAACAATATTGAAAAAAAGAATATTATTTAAGTGTTTTAATTGAACAACAAAAGAATAGACATTATTTTTTTTTTAAGAGAAGGATTTTTTTCACTCAGACAAAACAATGTATTAATGAAATTAAGTGACAACAGAGATAGAAATGTTTTGATATATTTTGATAAACAAAATGATGAGTATGATCATTTTTATATGTTATAATATCTATAATGTATTATCAAAGATAGTGAACATCTGCGTAAATAACACATTTCAAACATTGAACTTATTGTCACTAGATAGAATAATAGAGATATCTTCAAACAACTTTAATGTAAACGATGATCATTGACACCTTCTATCGATCAATTCATCATTAATAATTCTTTGAAAATTATTTCATTGAAAGATTAACGAAGTAAAAATCTAATGTATAGAAGTAGAAATAAGTTCGATAGTAAAGATGCTGCATTGGGATCTATAGGCAATGATATTCAACTACAGGCAAAGCTTCCTTAACAATTTTAGTTCGCTTCATTGAACTCTTACTGAGCTACGATCTACAAAGCGTATCAATGCGTAGATAGCTGGAACAAAGTCGTAAACAATACGGGACCAACTGACCCAGAAAGCTTTTTCTTTTCATTTGGGAAGATACTTTTGTTTGCTACTGTATATATTATGAAAAGAAATTAAGTTGTTTGTTTTTATGTCTTAACAAATTTTTCTTCAGTTGCATCTTATTCATTGTTCGCTTTTCATATTCAACATGTGTATCTTAGCAATGATCACTTGATTTGAGAGTAAACTGACCAAATATTTGATAGTTTATCATTGATATTCTCTCTCATTGGGTCCTCATTTGTCAACTAAAGTGTAGATCTCGGTTTGAATGAAAAGAACGTTCATTGCCACTCGCACACTTGTCATGCAACACAGATTTTGTTTAGATGATTAACTGTGTATTGAAAGTTCAAATAGTTCAGCACTTTCTACCTTCGATCAGTATTCATAAAGCGAAGCATGACGAACAAATGGCGACAAAAATAGTTCTTAAATATGAATTGAATATAGCCATTCTCACGAGATAGGAGTCTTATACACCGTCAACTTTAAATAATTATTCTCCGTGATTTTGATTGAAAGATTAATCGGAGCTGAATTTGGAACTGACTAGAATCAATATGGGTTTAATTCAGAAATAATAAAAATGGGATAATTTATTTTAATTGTTAATTAAGAACGAGTTGAAAATAGATCTTAACATTATCAAATCATCAAACTCATATTGATTCGATTGAATATCTAATGATTTTTAAAATAAGAATCATCGATATATGTTTATTATTATATTTCGTGATGAGCTTTAGTCAAATCGTATGTGTTCATTGATTATTATCTTCAAGATAATTCGTTGACGTATCTTCTTTTTGAAACGTTCGCTCATGTTTAATCATATTATAGTTTATTTCAATCTTAAATTAAAATAGAAAAATCATGCTGATGGTATAAACTAAAAAAACAATAAAATCAAAAACTTTATTCATTCTTTTTTTCGCATCTGTACGTATGATAGGAGTCAGTATCAATTGATTTATAGTCACTCGATTGTTTTTGGAGCATATTTTTATTGATAATAGCTGTTGAGTCGTCATTATGTCTGATTTTAGGTTAAATTGACTCCAAGAACTGAATTTTGATAATGATGTTTGTCAACGATAAACTAAATAACAAAAAAGAAAATCAAATCATGTTAAATATTTTTTTTTCTGCAGTCTAAAATTAGGCTGGTTCGGTCTAATAGTTTATTATTATCAAGATACCGTATTTTTTATCTCAGGAACATGAGGGATATTGAGTTTCGAATTTCGATTTGAAACTTTACATAGAGACAGACCTTAGCGAGAATAGTTTATTGTCGAAGTTTCAAGTATTTTGATTGCGTCTATTCTGAAATAAGAACATCTGACTTTGTTATTATTTATGAATGGTGTAAAACAACATGCTTTTATTATTGCTGTATCTTGGAATAGAAGCAATCAAAAGATCCGAGACTTTTACAATAAATTGCTCTTACTAAGGTGTGTGTCTATTCAAAATTTCAAGTTGAAATCTGGCCTCGGATTACGAGTTTTTGAAAACATAGGAGTTTGTATAGGGTTTAGTTTTCTAAATTATAGGATTTTCACTAAAAAATGATAAAAATATAAGATATTATTATTCATCATTTCTATTTAAAAGTCTGCCTTTGCTAAATTCGCCGTTTGATATATCGTCTCAATTGAGTTAGTATGAACGGCTACAGCATTATCAGGATGCCTATCTCATTTCTTTCTGCCAAAATAAAAAGTTGATTCAATTATCGTTGACAGTTCAATTAGAATATATTTCATTCATGTATTAGCAAATATTATTTTTCATAGTTAAGACTGAATCATAAATATAATTCACTTATGCAACCAATATGTATTTATATTTTTTACAAGCACATAAATACGCATGCATATAAACGTGGAAGAGCAATGAAAAACTTCAAAAGGTATATGATCATTCAGTAAATATTAGCTTACTTGATTTGTATATTTAGTCTTTATATCCTTTCCATAGAATAGAAAAAACTTTCCAGAAACAACTTCTGCAAAGTTCCTCAATGATTTTTCAAAACTCAGTTTTCCTGGTTTTGGTGAAAGATGCCATGACATTCTAATAAAAAATGCAGCATCACAATAGTCTTAAGTTATTAGACTCGAACTTTTTTTGACAATATTCACAATTCATTAGAATTTACATGATGCACAAAGTTCTGACTCTTGTATTGATTCTCTTTGATTCAATTTATGCTAGATTAATAAATATTCGGATTCAGTACCGAACTCATTGCTAATTATTGGATGCATTCGAACAAAAAACAATTTCTTCTTAGACTTTATTCTATGTAGATAACTGTGAAAGAAATCAACTTACAATCAATATAAAGATTCATTCAATTTAATATCATGTAGAATTGAATAATTATGTGGATTTGAGATTGAAAATATTTTTCTTATCTAATATCAAAAGTTAGAAATTTTTTTAATGTTAGATGAATTTGAATTCTGGGCGAATGTTGAATGAATTTTTAAAATCTAGATCGAAATTCGTTAATAGTCCGCTGGAAACCATCTATTAAATTAATAAAGCCAATTTTTACTATAAGCCATTAGAACTTGCCGAGTCTGTGAGTAAATATTACTAGAACCATAAATAGGAAGCTAACTGTTAAAGTAATTGTATTGTAAGTTTTTTAACATTCACTAAAAACCGAAATATAATGTTGTTTTTATTCAAATTTTGAAAGACAATACAATAACAGTGCTAATAGATAAAATAACATCATACAGTATATATTTAACCAGACATGAACCAAGAGTAACGGTAATATTTCGCTGGAAAATATTTAATAAACAGTCATTTTAATTCTGAAAAAAACAAAATAGGTCTAACCTTTACATGATATGATAAACAAAAAAAAACGAAGAGTGATTGTTACCTTATCAATACAGGTAATATTTGAAAGAGACACATACATATGCACGTTAATATGGTTGATTGTATTTATTCATGCGTGCTGTACTTCCTAGCTAGACGATAAATGATTCATTTTATTATAATGAAATATTGACATCAGTGATCGATAAATCAATCTTCACAATTTTATTAGATTTTATTCAAACAGTTTTTCTGATTATTCGTTGTTTTTTTTTGAACAATAGATTTTTCACTTATAACAAAAATCAAAGATATTAATTATGTAATTAGACATGTGTGAATCATCAATCATGATTTTTAAATGTCTAGCATATTTGTCTTGTATGAGTTACATAGCGACTTCTTGCTTGAATGAGTACAATTAATGTTGACCAAATGTGTTGTACTGAGTATTAGAATTCGACTTGGATCAAGTTAGCTCATTAAAAACATTTTCAACCTTGAATTATTTCACATAATTCGCCTTATGATTTCTTCGGGAAACGTTGATAGAAAAATAGCAATTTTTTTTGTGTAAATCCTTTTCTATATGCTCGAATTTCTCACACACGTCAAATTTGAGGGTTGACTAATTTTTGATATCTGCACGACGATGTGGGGACATGTAGCGTCGCGATTCATACTCGTTTTTGTGTACACAGTAATGTCTATTCTGATTTTATGTTTTGACACCATTGAAAAGGACGTTTAGGGATGAATCGGATGGACTTCGGTACTATTTGTAAAGAACATCAGACATATTCGGATCAAATTAAAGCTCTCACTGCTAAACTAACAAATTTAAACTATGAACTTCTCATGATGTACACACCGAGCAAGATATTAGGATGGTCGGATAGAGCTCATCGACTTATATAAGTCTATTTTCCTTTATATTTAGAGATGATGGTATCTTGAACCTTTTTCATTGATTTTTTTCAAATTCTTTTTTAAGTTTAAAACACACTTTTTCTTGCGTAATTCGATGAGTTCTATCCAATCATCCTATTATCTCGCTCGATGTATGCTATGAAAAAGTTCATATTTAAAATATGTTAGTTTGATAGTCAGAGCTGTAGTTTGACTAGAATATATCAAATGTTCTTTTCTAACAGCGCAAAGCCTTCCATGGTAAATATCTCTCATATGAAATTAGAATAGAATAAAGACTTTAATTTCAAAAATTATAATTAAACAACATAATTTTTCGATAAGTTTGAATAAAAAAAAGCACCACTTCATAAAAATCTGTGTATAAGTTCTCATTAAAAACCTTATGTCATATATGTTCTCTTATGTTTATATAATAAGATTTCGAATACACTCTTCTGATCGAAATAAAAACATTCTTATGAAATTTATTTTTAGTCATTTTCATGATTTGCATACAGGGAAAAAAATATCTTCCAGTTCACTCTCACGCGTAGTTTCACTATTTAATTTCTCACTGTGATGAAATTACTGCCAACATTTGCCGTATTGCGATTGTAAGTTTCTTTTTTCGTTTGTAGGTAATAAAAAAAAGGAAAGGCAAAAAAAGAAAAAAAAAAACTTTTTATCTGAGTTCTACCTTAACTTTGCACGTGTGTATTAGCAAGTGTATGAATTGTTAACAAGATGACTTCATTACCAACCGATCGAATATTTGGTTTACGAAATGAAATTCATAAAAATGTATCACAAGTTCATGCTAATAAAATGCAATGTGAGCGTCTTTGTGAACGTATTGATCAATTAATTGATCCTCTCGAACGTTTAGAACATGCAACATTATCAACATTACGAGAAGAAACCCGTCCAATACTTGATAAATTACTTCGATGTATTGATGATTGTAATAATTATATCGAAAAATTAAAATCTTCTGAACAATGGTATGAAGAAATTTATGAATATAAACAAAGTGATGAAAAATTTAAAGAATTAAATAATCGTTTATCACAAATAGGTCAAGATTTATGTCTTGGCTTAAATATTCAAGAATTATTCGATCGAAAACAAGATCAAGAAGATCGACAAAAGGATTTAAAAGATTTACATAAAAAATTAGATGAAATTTCACAAAAGATGTTAGAAAAACAATGTGAACAACATAAATTAATCGATAAAATGATTGATAAACGTTTTCAATCATTTCGTTTTTCTCTAGCACAAAATTTATTGATACAACAAGAGTCTAAACAATCACAAGAAATTCTCGAAAAACGTCAACAATTTTTACATATACCATATAAAGATTTATATATTGAAGATAAACTTGTTGGTAGTGGTGGATTTGCTGATGTTTATAAAGCTCAATGGTTAACACATCATGATCTAGTTGCTGTGAAAATTATACGTATTAATTATTTATCAAATATTGAAAAAGATTTTTATCGAGAAATTTCAACAATGTATCGTATACATTATGAGAATGTTTTAAATGTTTTTGGTGCATGCATTGAACCGAATTTATATGCAATTATTGTCGAATATATGCCATTAGGTTCATTATATGATATCTTACATAAAAAAAGTGAACAAATATCATTTGATTGGTTCGATCGATATTCTATTGCATGGCAAATGACAAAATCAATTAATTATTTACATAATCTCGATCCATCAATTCTTCATCGAGATATAAAATCAATGAATTTTTTATTAAAATATAATGGATCTTCGAATCAAAAATATATTGTTAAAGTTTGTGATTTTGGTTTAGCTGAAATTCGACGTGAAACTTTATTACAATCTGCATCATTAACTTCTTTTCAAATTATTGGTTCATTTTGTTGGAAAGCACCAGAATTATTTAAACCACCTGGTACACATACAAAAAAAACTGATATTTATAGTCTTGGAATTGTTTTTTGGGAATTAGCTACCGCAAGAAAACCATGGGATGAATATGAAGATGAAGCAGTTATATTAGTTCAAGTTAAAACAGGTGAACGACCAACTATTCCATCAGATATACCTGAACCATATAAACAAGGTATACAAGATGCATGGAATCATGATTCTCAAAAGCGTCCAACATGTTTTCAATTAATGCAACGATTTTATAAAGAAATAAATCAATTAATTATTGTGAATAATGAAAAAGATATTATTGATTTACAACGTCAACAAACTACAACTGAACAAATTAATGATTCAGTTAACTCAACAACAAATACTGAGTAAGATCTTTTTAATGACATAAACATCTACATATCTTTTTTGTTTGTCTTTCCTTTTTAGTTCGACTGTCACAGCAATACAAGTAGCTGAAGAAGAGAATGAAGAAAAAAAATCAAAGAATAGTCAACAAACTATTATTGTTTCAGAATCCTTACACGATGAGACAAAAATAGGTAAGTTATTTTTGACTTACTAGATTTAACTGTATTGCTATACTTGAGATTTCGATCAGAAGTTTTTCAATGCTATAAATTAATCACATTTGATTCTCTCCTATTGATTACTGTGAATTATGCTTCTGCAGTTTTCTGATTAATACTTGATATGTCATTCTTTCGGAGGAACCATTTCGATTAAACACCCTCATGTCTTTCCATTGGCGTCATAGCCATTTTACTGAAATTTCAGTCGATGAAATGATGCATCGACCTGGAATGTTGACCATAGATGGACCTACTTCTGATTAGAATTTGCTAAAAATTTTAGTTTACAGAAATGTGCGTATATCATAAGACATTGAGTTTTCAAAAGTCACTCATATTATGCGAAAGATAAGATATCTTATGAGAGATGCATTCTTTTCAGTTGAAATTTTCAGGTCGGCACACCGTCATGCAGTTTATTCGCGCATACCATTTCATAGACTGAAATGTCAGTAATACAATGGCTATAAAGTCAATGGGAAGGCATAAATGCACTTATTGTTCGAAGTTCTTCATACCTCCATTAAGCTTAGGACGGATTTCTTGTTAGTATTATTTTCACTTGTGTGACTCTCAATAATTGTTTTAAAAAATGAAACTGAAAAGTTTCAGCAAATTATCTAACGCAAATAATAGAACAAATGAAAATAGAATTTTTAGTTAGAATATACACAAATTAGCATATACTTAACGATGTCTATAGGTAACTTATTTATCTTTCAAGAGATTCTAAAACCGTATGTACAACATTATACAAACATACTTGTTAATTGTACATTAATTATTCACTAAATTTGACTTATCTCCTTTAAAAATAAACTTTATAGAAGAAAAAACTAATGTCGAAGAAAAAGAAACAGTTCACAACGAACCTCAATCAATGCTACAACACAGTACATCTTCAAATATAACTGAAGAACAACACCAAGCAAGTTCTTCTCTGATACATCAAACCGAATCTGAAACAATATTAGAACAAAGTTCATCTTCGAATATAACTGGAGAATTGAATCAAACAACTTCTTTTTCTATTTCTCAAATCGAATCTGAATCAATGTTACAACATAATTCATCTTCGAATATAAATGAAGAACAAAATCAAACAACTTCTTCTCCTATTTCTCAAATCGAGGAAAAATTGTTAAAATCAACAGAAAATTTGACGCCAAAGTAAGTCTTTAATATAAAACATAAACATTTGAAAATTCGATCGAATGTACATTCGGTCTGAAATTATATCTAATACGTGCTTTAGGAAAATCTTGTCTCTAACTTCTGTTTCTTTTCTTGATTTATAGTATTCCAGCAGACAATCATACAGAATATCCATCTTATCAAACGTTGTTTCCAATCGACAAAATAAAACCACGACGTCCACTACATGGTTTACTCTCTAGGTGGCCTCAAAAGAAAAATTAATATAAATTGTTGAACGCATTTAGATATTGTTTTGATTGAAGACATTGATGTTAATAAAAAATTAAAATTGTTAAATACTATCGCCTCGTGTGATCACAGAAAATTTTCTTAGAAATGAAAATGACTCCTGAGGTTTGACTTTGTGATTAACTCATTTAGTTTTAATTGTTGTTTAAATGGTAAGTATTAATGAACAACGCACAATTTTTGTTGAGAAAAACTCAACAACAATAAAAATTCAGTAAGATGCAAGAGTATTTGCCCTCGCTTAAGCAATTTTTTTTTGCACGCTTTAGAATCGATGTTTTGAAAACTGTAGAACATGGGAGTAAGTCGATATATAGCTATGCAAACCATAAATCGTCCTTGTCACCATTGTTCACCTGACAGAAATTATCCTCTGAACTATCAAATACAATACGACCTAGATAAATGCTAATATGACATACTGTAGGACAAATATCGTAATAGTCAACTTCGCAATATCACTGTTGTTCAGTATAAGACTCTCGACCAGTTGATTCGACGAAAGAAGGAGACAACGGCGAACACACTAACGCAAAAACATTTGATGATCGGTATAGACACGTATCCCTGAGGAAGATTAAGCACCAACTCGAACGAATTGGTTGGGAGAATACTTAGTTCTACGCAATAGTAACGTTAGCATTGAAAGCAGAAGGATACGAATGTCAACGGCTTACTTCAACATAATGGCGAATATTGGAGTCAAATAATCTTCATTGAAAGGGCCTCCTATGAATTACTGAGAAAGACAAGTCGTCAACGTCAAGCGAATTCCATAGAGCATAGAGTAGTTAATTCTGTCTACCTACGAGATTTGAGCAAGGTGGAAGTCCCAAATAGAGAACACGAACAATGAAATAATTTTTACGTAAGAAAGTATTTGAAACGATCGACGGGTTCTCAAACACTTCCAGAGTGGAAACTATCAAATTTCAATGAACTAAACTTATTTCAATGTGAAGAGTGCTACAAAATCAGCTTGTACAGGCTAATTCACTAAATCTTATTAGACATTATTCTTAAGCATATTTTGTATTGGTACAAGTAGAGAAAAAATTATGGAAGATCGAAGTTATTAAACACTCTATTGAAAATGTTTTGAAGCAAGATAATTGTTTGTTAAATGTTATGCGGCAATAAAATGTTTAAAATAATTTTCTTTTTTCAAGTATTTCTTTAACGATAACGAAATTTTAACACATTTTCATCATCTATTCATTTTACAAATTCCCAATCGACTGATCATAATGAGTAATGAAAAAGTCTGTTTTGATTCGGTTTTCCAGTAGTCATTTGTCGAGTTATGGAAAGAATAACATTTTCATGATAAGCTGATATCTCGACAAGGATACATTTGTCCTAGCTTATACTTTGAAGAGTTTCTTGTGACTGTAAGATTTGTCTATGGACAAAATTTTACTTCGAAATTTCATCGTCCAAGTTCTCAGTGAGATTGTACACTCATAAGGCGCAAATCAAGTACAACATTCTTAATTCGACAAGCGAACACCAGAAAATCAAAGTACAACGGATTTTTTTCACCAATTATTATGACCGAACAAAACGTGATTAGACAGTTAAGAAAACTTTGATAAAGTCTAAAAAGTGAAGCTAATATTTTTGTTCACAAGGATCTAGTGAAATAAATGTTATCTGCTTACAAAAATTATTTCGATACTTCAAAAAAATATAACTTATCGCAACATTTCGAGATGTTATTATTAACAAACTCAAATCTAGAATAATATGAAAGCTATATAATAATGAATTTTTTTTTCCATAAACTGATCATATTTAAGAATAGAAACTAATGAATAATCTTCAATGTTTATTGAATTACAAAAAAAGAACAAAACCAATGAATAAATTTTTAAGTATAATTTTTGACCACTCCATGAAATCGTGCAATTTTGCTTATTATAAACTGCCATCCTGTCATTGACATATCATATCTTTCAGATATAATTCTTTGTTTTTCAATTGATTCAAAATTGTCATTTATTTCCCAATGTGTATTTACAAAATTAATATATGTATCAAATGTCATTTTCACTAGATAATCTAAATTTAACATAATTTCATTAGCAAATTCAATACGTTTAATATAATCTTCGAGTTGATCTCGACTAAGTAGAATTGGTCGACTAGATAAAAGACTTCTTGTAATTATTTCAATTGTTTTTCGTGTTTCACTTTTTAATTCATCAAGAATATTAGATATATTTTGATAGTCAATATCCGCATGATATGAAGAATTTTCTTTTGAAAGATTTATTGCAATATGATAAAAATTTTTCCAAAGTTTTTCTAAAACATTTGTTATATTTGCCTAAAGAAACGAATATATATATATATATATTGTTTTCTGCATCTAATAATCGAATTATTATTTTTTATAAAGCATAAAAGAATAAAATTAATAGATATATACATACCATTTATTTATTATTTATACAATTTATCTAAGGTGTTTTGAATTTATTTCGAGAGCTCTACTAACCAGTCAACGACACAGATAAAACTTCGCCCAATAATAAATATTCTTTTATCACGTCTATAGATAACATTTGCTAGAGGAAAGAGACATTCAAATATGACTCATCCTATCACATTAACAAGAAATATTTTGCCAAGTTGAAGTGATAAATAGAGTATTGCCGAGAAAACTATTACTATTTTACAAATGTATACAATTCATTATTATTAACAAATAGTAAACTAAATCAGTTTTGAAAATTATGTGATTGTTTACCATTTAGCCTTTGCTGAACATTCTACATCATGAAAGAGAAAATCAATCACTTTCGCAAAGTTCATTTGCTGTGTCTGGAAGTCAGAGACCTGTTTATGGATAAATATTCTAATCAAAATTCCATAGTTTGCTTATTTGCTTAATAATTTGCTATAGCGTTTTTATATGCATGCACAACTTGTCAATTACTCCATTTATTTTCTTGTTATTAAACGATATAATTCTTTCAAAAAATTAAATTATAATGAATACTGTTCATTTTTTTTGAATTTGAATCAACACAAAAACTTTTGTAAAAATCTTGCATCCATTCTATGTGGTCAAATGTATATAGAAATTGAAAAGAATGTTTATTTAATGATTCTTAATCCATCTTAGCTTATTATAAAAACATCTCAATGAATCATAATTTATTATTTCTATGAGTTCATATTTTCGTGCTTATATTTTTAGGTAAAGTTATGGTAGACAATAGAGCAGATGAGTACATAAACGTGTTATTTATTGTAAGTCGTCTGATCAAGAAAATAATGGCGTGAAATTCATCATATGAAAAATCAGAGTACTCCTTCTCATTTTTCTTGCAGAAAATTCAATCTATATAAATATAATTTTTTTATTGTTGACTTTTTACTTAATTGAAATCGAAATGATACAAAAAAAAATCCTAATGAAATTATTATTGCTATTTTTTTGAGCGCCTGAAGATCATATCAGAAGATATTAATCAACAGTTTAAAAGTAATTACTGCCTGGAATCATTTCGTTCTTCATTTTGAATAGCAACATCAGTGAACAATGAGAGACGAAAAAAAAATACTATTTTAGTTCAATTATATTTCGTTAAATATACAGAACGAACGTGTTCAATCTGTTGAAAGAGTCTTTATTTCACACAGTAGCCAGCGGACATTTAACAAAAAAAAAGCTTTTTCTTCACGTACAGAAAGAGAAAAGAATTGATGATCGAAAAAAAACGCTGCATCCTCGAATACAGTGAACTGTTTATCCAATGGATTAAGTGTAGATACAGGTGATGAGAGGTTTTTTTTTCTTTTCTTTGCTTATTGGAAAAATAACCTTCGAACTCTTCTCTCTTGTATTATTCATCGATAACTTCATTCTTTTATTTTCGTCACATAGACATAGAACTTCGTTCTTCCCCTTTTTCGTGTCAACATATACACACACTGACAACGAATCAAGATCGATTGTCTTTACTTATTAATTTTTCGTTCAATCATATTCAAATAATAAAAGTAATTAGATATGATTTGATAAAGTCGTCACCCTTGATAATTATCATTAGACAACATAATTAAAAAAAAACGATTTTCATATACTCAGAGGATGTACCGACAAATGAACATTACTGCAGAAGACTTAGTAACATACAAAAAAGGTCTTTTTTCGTAGTAATACAAGTTGAGTGAAATTTTGTTTTGACTTCATTGTCATCGTAAAAAATATTTGATCCATGTCTCATGAAAGTAAAATAGTGAGTGATGCCTTTTCAATGTTCACTAATAAGGTTTCATGGACAAATTTAGTAAATGGAGACAAAAATCATTTGCTCATAAAATATTTGATTAGTCAATTTAAACATGGACAAAGTTATTTCTTAGCAAGAAAACATGTTGAATTATTGTTAAGATAACTACAGGAGTATATTACAATCAAACCAAAAAAATAACATGTTAGAATTCAATTCAGAAATAAAAAAAAACTATGTTGAATGATTGTCTTTATACATATGTTTTATAAAACAGAACATTTTTAATAAGTCGTCTGCTTTTTTTTTCTTCTGCTACTATCCATTGTCCCACCCTGAATATAAAGATCAAGGTTCATTCAGATTACTAACGGTTAACAGATACGGTCACCGCCATCATCTCGTATATTTTTCCTCATTATTATTTTTCTCTTTCTCGATTGTTTTTTTGTATGTATACTCATGTCCATCTCTAGTCTGTTCTATCCGAATAATAGAATAGTATAAGAGAAAGGGAAAGAAAAGGCACCTCACTATTGTGTTGAACATGAGAAGAAAAGAAGAAAAAAAAAAATCCTCATAAATTCGGGGGTCGTTCTCTTTCGGTATGTATTCTGCGATATTTATTTTGCATATACATTGGACTCTTAGTTCGCGGCGGTGACGAGAGTATAACAAAAAAAAATATGAATAGTATAGTAGAAAAAGAAGAAAGAATAGAAAAATGGCGTCGTCATCGTTCATCGTCGACCGATGGTCAAGTCGCCCCGGCGAGAAACACAATTAGACATTTGTGTGTGTATATGTATGTATACATACATACACACAAAAAAAAGAAAAAAAGAAGAAAAAAAAACGAGGCCTATGCGAGCGCACATTCATTTATGCAGAAGGAAAAGAAAAGGAAAAGATGTTCTTCTTTTCTGCTTTGCGCGCCGTCGTCCACCTCGAAAAAGCCATTTCTGAACCTGCCATTACTATACAAAAAGAGAAAGAGAGAACAAGAAATCTTGCTTGTACACGAACCAAGAGAGGAAAAAAGAGAGTGGAGGCACGAGAGAGAGAAAGAGCGATCACAAAAACAAACGAGAGAGAGGACAAGACGACGAACAAAAACACACACGCCACTCTAACTGGGACCAAATCATTTTATATATGTCTTTTAGAAAGATTTATCTGAATATAGACACTAGATATTTATATATCTCTAATAAGTCTTATCTATGTTTTTTTTTTCCAGAGTTAAAAAAAAAAATGCAGCATACATCTCCAACACCTCCAACGTTAATTGAAAATTTTAAAATGATATCCATGCCAACACCGAGCATTTCCGATGTTACAGCAACTAGTGATAATTCATACGTAAAATTGATTTTCTTTTTTTTTTGTTAGTAAGAGAAGAAAAAAAACGAAGAGGATTTTCCCATTTTTTATTTAGCCTTCGCTTTTACTAAAAAAGAAATTAGCTATGCTTGATAATTCATCTACTTCGACAGACGTTCTCATCTCACATGATACGATCAATTCACCAGTTTCTGTAAGTCATCGTTTTTATAAAGATGTATCATAATTTTATTTGCTTAAAATATATCAATGTAGTTAATCAAGCCATCAAGTACAACTTTATCGATCAATGAGAATGAACCTGTAAAAAGTGCCAGTCGTGTATGTTAGACAAAACAACAAAGATGATGATAACTTTGTTTTTATTAATTGGAATTTTTTTCTTTAAATAGCGCCGTAAACCACTTCGACCTTGGTCATTGTCTGCACGTGTCGAACGACCAAATTCGGTATGTTATCTAATATTTCATCGAGTCAATCTGTATAGAATAAATCGTACGTATCATAGAGAAATTTCCATTTCGTTATTTTTGCTGTTTCGAGTAGATAATTTATACATGAAATAGCATGAATAGATATGCATACAATCAAAAACCAACTGTTCATTACAATGAGACATGAAAAATGATTGAGATCAACACCAATTAGAATAGGGTGGTTCTACTGTATATGTGATATATTTATATCGATTTACTTACTATGATAACAAAAGATCTGCTATAGTATTCTGACATTGAAGAGAACAGTGGTTCACAAAATAAAGATAATATTATATGAAAATATCGCAGAGGAGGCTAGAATGTCTGTCATCACATATCTCTAACACATAATTTGGGCGTATAGCGACATAACAGGTTTTTGTAAAGGAAAATTTACTCTACACGCTCATATATAATACTATTCGTGCGAATGCGGAACACGAGATCATTTTAGTACGAAAAGATTATCATAAATAAACAAGTTATAAGTAAATAGGCTACTATACGTTAATCTTTTCGTTCTAAAATGACTCCCTGTTCGGTACTCCCGTGAATAGTGTTATAGATGAACGTGTAGAAAGAACTTCGCTCAATAAACTCTGCTATGCCATTATGTATCCAAATTGTACTTTAGAGACATAATAATGGACATTTTAATCTCTTTTATGATGTTTTAATATATAGTATTAGCTATGTTTTGTAAATAGCTGATCTCTTGAAAATAAGAATTTAGAGCGAATCTTTTGTTATCATTGTAAGTAAATCAATTTGGAGGAAATAATTTGTAAAGTGTTATATATACCATGGAATCATCAAATATCTTACTAAGACTATGATTAGACTTAATATAAGTTCTTCTCGTTTGCATAGATATCTCTAATGATAGATTTTTGATCTTTATAGACTATTCAATCGAACAATGATTCATTTGAACCTATTAGTGATACTGATGATGATAATAATCCATCGGTAAAACTTTATAAATTCAATTCTATTTATCAATTATTTTTTGTTTCATACAGGAAATGAAACATTCACCTGTGAATAATGAAATAATAGATAGTAATCTTGATGAAGATGATAATTCATTGGTATGTATGGCATGAAATCTTCTATTTTATTTAGTAGATAAATACTAATATTTAGAATATTGAATGGCCTAAACAATTATCAACAATTGAAGAAATTTTTAAATTATATCGCGTCGAAACGAATGATTTAGTGCAATGTATTCGATGTGGTTGTAATGCTAATCAAGATAATTTATTTGATCATGTTTCTATTCATTATCCATATAAGTGTTATGCATGCGGGTAACTAGAAACTTATATTTTCTTAAGAAAAAAAGCAACAACAAAAACAAATCTTTTCAATAGATTTTATTGTGATTCATCAGCGAGTCTTGATGAACATAATCGAACTCATACATCTAATACTCTTCTAAAATCTACACCTATTGAAGAAATTTCACTTCCATTACCAATACCTATTTCAACATCAACAAAACCAGTTGAATCTTCTAATGGCACTAACAGTGAAAAATCAACTCCATCAAATAAAGCAAAAGTTCATCGATGTCGACAATGTTCATATGTATCTAGTGTTAAAGTATGAAATAATAAAACGAAGAGAAAAAAAAGAAGTAAACCGTCAAATTCTTTTCGTTTTTTTTTCAATAGGAAGATTATTGGGCACATCATCGAGTACATATACGAGCAGATAAAGTTCTTGAATGTCCAAGTTGTCCATTTGTTACTGAATATAAACATCATCTTGAATATCATTTACGTAATCATCTTGGATCAAAACCATTTAAATGTTCAAAGTAAATTAAAATTTTTTAAATACTTTTTTATTTATGTATTTTCATAATAGATGTGAATATGCATGTGTAAATTTATCAATGTTACGTTCACATAAAAAATCTCATTTTCGTCATTTAATATTTAAATGTTTAAATTGTTCATTTGAATCAAAACAGTATCAAGCATTACAAGAACATTTACAAATTGAAGGACATGAACCATTTTTAGACGAAAATATTGAAGAATTTCTTAAAGAATATTCAAGTGGAAATTTAACATCATTAAATACAACTAATAATAATAGTAATTCATCATCATCAACGCCACCAACACTTGTACCAACACCATCAATACAAAAAACAAATACTTGTTCAACAACATCACAAAAACGTAAAATAACATTAAATACATCTGTACCTATTCATGTTAAACGTACATCATCAACATCATCAATGGATTCATCGACAGATGCTATATCACCTATATCAAATGATGAACATCAAATTGATTTATTAAATCAACAAACAACACCACCAATATCCATTTCATCAACATCTGTACCACTTGTTTGTACTCTATGTGATTATGTTGCTGCATCAAAAGAAGGACTCGGTGTACATTTATTTCAACATGCTTGTAAAAAAAGTGATCTTCTTAATCGATCATTATTAGCTAGCATGACTATTGATCCAGCAACGAAATTAATGGAATTATTTAATGGAAAAATTGGACCATTTACAAATGCAAGCGGAGCTACTGGACAAGTAATGATTTGTTTTACATTGGAGAATAATAATCAAAGGATACAGATGATTTTTATCTTAAATTTATATTGGATAAATCTATTCAGATACTGTTACTTAGTAAGATCTATTCTAGATGAGACAGCGTTAAGATTAAGATGTCTATCATTAGTTTGTGATACATTACTAATTTGTTTCTCCCCGAAGGGTTATTTAGCAGTTCGGGTGAAACACATTGATATGTGAAAGTTGAAGTTACATTGTTATATAAATGAAAAAAAGTGACTTAATAATCCTCAGGGTCGACTGATCACGAAGGCATTTTTTTTTGCGACACTCAATAATAACCTTGCTATTAATGAATTACGTCATACCAATAAAAAAAACTAAAGGAAATTCATATAGTTCGAAAAACCCATAAACTTATGACACATACTTCAAATTCAAAAAAAAAGTTAATCACAATGTAGTACACTATTATCAATCTTTGAGACACTAATATTTTTTATGTTATTCATGAGTCATCATTTTTAGGGAATGCTAGAATCAATAGCCGGAAGCTTTGTCTGCCTGGTAGACCATAGAAAACACTTACGAATAACAGTTCTTAATCACTATTAAATAATTATATCGTATTGCATTATTATAATCTGTATTGATTCAAGAGGGGGAAAAAAGCGACTTCAGTCCCTTGGTAGCAATTATACAAAGCATTAGTTTTTTAAGCAGCAGTTAGCGAATGTATATCGTTGCTGTACCATTATTCATCTAATATATAATTCTTCTTTGTTTGTAACTTGAGTACTGCACGGATAGTCGACTCGTGGGTTACTATACTCTAACATTTCGCTCATAGTTTAACAGAACGATCAATCAACTATGCGAGTAAGGGTCTCGCTGTTGAACAGCAGCATTAATCCCTTGAGTGTCATTACACTTTATAAAGTGCACATTTTCTAAGTTTCTGAGATTTTCAATAAGTCGTTTTTCTAACAGCACTTTTCGTCTAAAAAGAAGTCGAACGGATACTATCCTGTTGCAGTCTCTCAAATATTTCAATTTTCGTATTGAAATTAAGTTAATCGTGGCTCCTAGTGATATTCTAAAGGTTGATTTGGTGACAGCTCTCAATCGAATTTTGACTCATACCAGTACTTTCTCACAGGAATTACCAAAATACTTCTTCGCCATGTCCGTAGGAAATACAAACATAAGCTGAAAATGAGTTGAACATTTAAAAAAAAATTTCGATGACAATATCAACAATGAATACTGTTTATATTACATATAAAAGTCTCAAAATTTCGTCCATTAGTTGAGCAATCGTACTCAAAGGATTAAAAATACATATTCTCAAACTTTTTATGAATTGTATTATCTAAAACGAAGTTTGTGCCTTCAACAAATCTTTAGTTTTTTACACCCGTATCTAACTATGGATACTCAATTTCATGGGTTGCAGTACTCATATTACATCTAATAATCTCGATTGTCGGCTAGAGATGAGAACAAGAACACCAAATGAACACATTTTAAAAAATTAAAAATCTGATAATCTGGTCAACTTTTAACATTTCTTTTTAGCTAAATGATTTTCTTGGTCCCTATCAACAATTTCTCTCGCAACAAATTCAAGCTCATTTAGCTTCGACTAGTTCATTATCATCTACAACTTCAAATGTTCATCATTATCATCTCGATAATAATAATAATCATGCACCACCACCGCCACCACCATCTTTACTTAATAGTGGTTATTCTCTATTATCATCATGTATTAAAAATGAATCGAATGAAAATTCATATCCATCTCCTAAACGACAACGAAAAGAACAAGCATCATATAAATCATATTCAACAGATGTTAATAATGATGAAAGAAATATGAATTTTGTTGATCAACAAACACAAGTTGATGAATGGCAAATAAAACGTTTATTTGAATGTTTTCATTGTGAAATTATTTTCAAAGATTTTGCAATGTATTGTACACATAAACAATTACATTATTCTTCAGATAATCCTTTTCGTTGTGCACAATGTGGTGAACAAAAAGCAAATAAATATGATTTTTTTGTACATGTTGCACAACAAGCTCATGATCTGACCTGAGTAAAAAAAAATCAACATTTTCTTTTTCTTTTGTTTTTTTTTCTTGGCATTTAGTTCTTTTGGTTTGTACATGTTTTTTTTTCTTTTGTTGCTGTTGATTTTTTTTTCTTTTTTTTTTCTTTTTGCCATGACACTGAAGAGCGAAACAACAACAAAAAAAAAAAAGAATGAAGTTCGCGTTGTTTTTTTATTGGCAGTTTTTATTGTTTATGAAAAAATATCTTTACGACGATCACCGTATGTTGTTAGAAGTTCTTCATCGATCATAAATATTGTTAATTTTCTGTCAGATACTTGAACATCATTGATACGATGTTCAATATCACTTAGAAGTTTATCAACTTCAATATGATGATCAAGTAAATGGGATTCAAGATAATCTTGTACATTAGCATCTTTAGCATTATCAGCTTCTTGATGACAACGAACAACTTCTTTCCATACATCTTTATTTTGACGACGAGCTTCCGTTAAACCTTGTGAAATGTCAAGTGTACTAGATAAATCATTACGAATTTTAACACCATCTTTATGAATTAATCGATTAAGTTGAGCTTTACGTAAAGCAATAAATTTAACAAGATCATGAGCTTTGGATGAATCATTATCACTTAATTTAATAAATAAACTTGAAAAACCAGGATAAGCACTAGAGGTACCAAATTTTGATGATAATTGAAGATAATTATATGAAACAGTAAGTTCTTGCGTTGCTAAATCGCTTAAACATTGACCCAGACCAGTATTTAATGTTATTGCTGATGTTTGAGCAATCGCAAATAACGAAATTATAAAAGCAAGACAATGAATTGTTTGCATTATTCTCATATGTGTGTGTTCGAAGGCTAGTTAAAGGAATAAATGTCGTGTGATGATGTGAAGAGACAAGAGAAACAGATGATAGAGATGATAAAAAAAGTGCATGACTGATAACAGTTTAATTTCATAACTCTTAGTCAATATTTGCTACTTCTTACTTTTATCAAATGTTTTTGTTGGTTTTTTTCTTAAGAAGACGAAATTAAAGACATAAGATGCATATGAAAACTACCATTGTCATGATTTACAGAAGTGTCAGATGTTTTTTTTGTTTGAAGCGAACTGGTATCAGAGTATTAAAAATACTTAAAAGCGTTATTTGTAGTTTAGAAAGTACTGTTTATTCAAAACAGTAATGTAGATTATTGATTAGATTAAGTTTAAATTAGATGTTTGAACAGGTCTGACATGTCGCTTCACATCAATATTAAGTGGATAATAAAATTATGATACTTGATAATCTTAATAAAAATCGAAAAACAATGACAAGTAGAGAGATATTAAACAAAAACAAAAACAAACTCAATCTTATTCGCAATCATCATTAGCCATGATTTACGAGGAAACGTTTTCGATTGATCAATCGCTTTCGACTTTGTACTGAGATTTTGCCTACAGATACGTCTATTATTAGTAGTGTCTTTAAAACTTCAGCTCAAAAGAATGCTTCCTTTTCAAGATATTAAAGTCCCAAAAATCACTCGTATTTCACAAAACTAGTGTCGTGCAACCGATTTGAGTACCGATTGTGAAAAAATTTTCGAGTTGGATCTGGATTTGAAATCTTGCTCGCATCCTATCCAGCAATGTATGAGAGCTCGAAGTTTCAAATTATTTTTACTCTTTTAAACTGTTAAATATATATATCTAAACGAATTCGATTTTAATAAAACGCCATATACAGATGATGAGGAACTATATGGAGAAGTAACTGAATACAAAGAAGAAAATAAATTATCAAAAAGATGAACGTGTATCGTCATTGTGGAAAATAGAATTAAATTATGGAATCATCAGTTACAAGCAAACGTAACACTTAATGAAATCAATAAGATTCTAGAAGCAGGGAGACAGCAAGTGAATTCTGAATCATTTGCTTTTACGAACGATACTCGAATTTTCTGTTTTTTGAGACTTAAACATCTCGTGAAGAAAATATTCTTTTGCGCTATAATTTTCATAGTGTTCTACTGACAAGTAGATGTATCTGGATGAAACATCAAATCACAATACTGTCATTCGATTGGTTCGTATATACAACTCCAGAGGCTAAAATTCTAGTAAAAAGACAATAAATCTGAACGGAAGGCCTAAGTAAACTTATTCGTTTGAGACTTTTCATGTCTCATTAGACTCTACCTTCTGATCAGTTGAAAATGTTTTCTCGTTAGATTAATAAAAATGATTCGAAATGACTTAGAAATTCTATCGGCACACATATCGATTCATCTTCTTCTATATAACAACTTGATCGTTTTGTTCCCCTGTGGTAATACTAGAATGATAAAATCCATAAGAATAAATCAATGATATTCCAACTATTTAAATATGAACTAAAATTATTGATTTCATCAACGTTAACATATGATATATAAGAACTTCATTCTATATATTTTGACTAGAAAGATAATTATGCTAGAGAAAAAACTTCTTTGTAGAAAATTAATATTGTATTATTCGTTGTTTGTATCATTGAACTGGAGAGGAACCAGATATTACTAACAAAAAATGTTTCGGCTATATACATACATAGAATAACAAAAATTATACTTTCTCTTCATCGATGCTTCTCAATGATTCTTTCACTAGAAGAAACATACTGATGTGTTCATTCTATATATTTGACTTATTCCATTGAGGAATTTTTGCTTCGTTAGATAAATCACCAGTGATTCATCTGTAATCATTGTGGAGGATGAATCATTAACTAAATAAGCAGTTATAAAATATCTAAGTAAATGATGACATTTATTATGGTTTTCTAGCTTAAAGTTACAGTCTATTTTTCAATTAGATATCGATGTAGAACAATATCCATGGCTATTCAATTCATATAACGATACTATGGCACGGTCTATTATGTTTCTGTATGAGTGAAATATGGATTATAGGCTGTGAATATCATGTTTTTCCTATAGTACTCAACAGACCTCCGAATTGAATGGAACATGCACTAGAGATGTGCGTTGTTCAAACAGTCATTTCACTCTTCTCTCTTTTCTCAATGTCCGCGAGATGGTCAAGCTTGTATCATACCAGTTGTTAAACTCAATTGTTACAGTTTGTTAAAAACGAGAATGTATATCAAATGCTGAAAGCGAAAAGGAGAGATTAAAACGTTGACAGACTCACTCTTTATGATATAGCGTCTGTTTTCTTATCTGATTTTGAAATTTCTTTGTTAGGTTTATAAATTAAATCGTAGTCAATGGTGATCAAAGATTATCCTGATAACAAATCAGCCTAACTCAAAACTTAGTGAATTTCACTATGGCGAGTATAAGACTTAAATTTGTCTTACATCTAAGTTTGTGTAAATTTGATTACGAAACAGGTAGAGATTGAAACGGGCACCCTATCAGTTTACATGTTTTTTCTCGTTAAGCATTATTTTTTCAGAAATATTTTAGCGCTACAGGTATGAGGAAAAAATTGACGAAAAACAATCAGTAAGAGAAGAAATGTTTTTTTTTTAAAGTTCACACTAACTTCGCAACACAGTTACTTATACACACCATATTCTACTTGCGGGACTCTCCCGCATGGGATCTTGGGATAGGGCGAAAAAAAAGGTCATCCTATGACATCAGTTGGTTTGATTCATTCGATCTCCTAGGACGATTCGTTCATTATATAGATCAATGCAAACCATTAATTGATTTCGATGGGTTTCTTATTCTATCATCTCAGTTTCCCTCAATCTGCGTTCATTTTGTTTCATTAGTTTCGCGTTTCAAGTTTTATACCGGTAACATAAACTTTACTTATTTCTTCAAAAATAAAATTGTGAATTCATTGAGATCCGTTTGAATTTACTGAACTCGAGCAGAATTTAAGTTTTGCTATTCCTCTTAATATATCTCAATGCCTTGTCTCAAAGTATTCAGAAGTAATAATCATACTACTTTTCTAGTACATTTTCCATGCATGGATTCTTAGCTTCTAATAAGTTTAATTAGTTTTCTCAGATTGCTAATTTTAAATTAAGATCCTTTCATATTCTGGCACAATTCAGTGGATTTCTCCCGATCTTTGTAAACTCTAGTAAATTCTGTAATTGCTCAGATTCGCTAGAATTCATGAGGAATTCCTATCTATCCATTGGTTTTCTCTAAATCAAAACTTATAACAATCTATCAGGAAAATTAATGAATAATGGAAATGTTAAAAGTTCTTTATGATCATGGAAATTTATTCAAATAATCAACAGTTATGACACAAGAATATTAACAACCCTTAACGAGCTTGAAGTGTACAGAACTACATAAAATTAGTGTTATTTTTCGTTGTTAAATACTTGCGTAAAATTATTAACATTTTTTACATGAAAATCATAGCATTAGAAAGTAAGAAAGAAAACTATTTCTATTGGTGCAAGAACCCGATGCTGAAACTATAATAAATCCTATTATGCACCATATCTATAACAATGGAATGAGAAATTTCTCTCATGAAGCTATACGGAATTCCAGTACTTCTAGCATTAGTATCGGCTTTTTCCCGAAAATAAGTTTTGATGCTTTATTTGAGTAGCATGAAAAATGTCCTATGAAAGAGATATTGTGTGCATGAATTAAACTATCACCTTTCTGAGAAGCTCTGATGGTAATGAAGGTAGAATGTGGGTGTGTGTAGGTTTAGGAATGAGGTGTGAACGTATGATTCTCCTTGAACGTCAAATCCACACCTACACCCATCCAATCCGATGGGATATTGCACAAGAATAATTCGTTCCATAGGATAGGATTGGGCGAAATCGGACAGGTTCATCTTGCTCAGTACCCTGGTACTGAATGATAGGTTGTTGATTCTTTCCTATATGAATCCAAAACCACATGACAGTTCGAATATTATTATACGAATAGAAAGAACTTACGACAGTGGCTCTATGAACATTTTGTTCTCTGTGATACTTAGTCAAAACTCCTAACAAATTTAAAATGAAAATTCAGATCTAAGTATCAATCTTATCTTCGATATTATTGATTGGAATGAGACAAAAATACAATTTTGTTTCCGGTAAATATTTTATTTATTTATTTTATTACAAATTTACTCACAGTTGGTACAAGCAGTATAGTTCAAAAGTGTCAAAAATTATAGAAAAAAAGTTCGTCTTTCTCTTGAACTACAAGTTGCTCTCTTCTTGTTGCAGCTGAAAAACACCGATTATAGATACTTGAATGTTTACAATGATAAATATACGAATTGATTCGAATATTTGAAAATAAAGAATTTTATGTGAATGCGCGTGTTTAAAAGAAGCTTTCGTTGACAACATGATTTGATTATGTCTTTTTGGTTTTTAATCTTAATTTCATTCGAAAGTTTTTTATATGAAATTGTTTTGGAAGTTGTGGAATTCGTATATTTTTAATAATAGGTTTGATAAACGATGATGTTTTTGATGACTCTTCTTTATTCTCAAATACTTGTTCAATAGCATTATACGTTTGAGTCACATCTGAATGATAGGATGTAGGCGGTTTTTCATGACTTTTCAGCGATTGTTGATAAATCAAATATGCTTGCGCATTATCACCCATGGCTTGATATAATTGCCATAGATTGCTAAATGAGGTAGCCAAATCAGGATGATTCGAAGGAAGAGATTGTTGTCGAATTTCAAGTGCTTTTTTGTAAAATGAAAGAGCTTCTGTGTAATCTTTCATCTTTTGATATGTTGAAGCAATACTATTGTAAGAATTAGCTAGATCTGGATGATTATATGAAAGAGCTTTTTCATAGATTTCAAGTGCTTTTTTGTGGTATGATAACGCAGTATCGTATTCATTTTTATTGTCATACACTAAACCAATGTTGTTATAGGTTGTAGCTAAATCAGGATGATTCGGAGGAAGAGTTAGTCGTTCAATTTCAAGAGTTTTTTCATAATAAAAAAGTGCTTCTGTATATTTACCCATTGTATCATATACGGACCCCAAATTGTTATAAGAAGTAGCCAATATTCGATGTTCAGAAGGAAGTGATTGTTGTCGAATTTCAAGTGCTTTTTCGTGAGATTCAAGTGCTTTCGAATAGTCTCCCATATTATTATATACTATACCAATATTACTGTAAGAGGTTGCCAAATTAGGATGATTTGATGAAAGTGCTTTTTCTTCAATTTCCAATGTTTTTTCATAAAACAAAAGCGATTTGGAATATTCTCCCAGATTTTTATATACCGAACCAATGTTATTATAAGATGTCGCCAAATCGGGATGATGTGGTGGAAGAGTTTTTTGATAGATTTCGAGTGTTTTTTCGTAAAATTCAAGTGCTTTCGAGTATTCACCCATAGTATCATAGAGTAAGCCAATGTTATTATACGAGGTAGCTAAAGACGGATGATTTGATGGTAATGTTTTTTGTTCAATTTCAAGTGCTTTTTCGTGTGACTCGAGTGCTTTCGAGTAGCCTCCCGTATTTTTATATACTAAGCCGATGTTATTGTAGGAAATAGCCAAATAAGGATGATTTGGAGGAAGGCTATCTTGTTCGATTTCAAGCGCCTGTTTATGAGAATTAAGTGCTTTAGAATAATCACCCATATATGTCTGAATTAAACCAATGTTGTTGTATGATATTGCTAACGATGAATGATTTGAAGGAAGATTTTTTTTGTAGATTTCAAGTGATTTTTGATAAAATGAAAGTGCTTTCGAATATTGACCTATGTTATTATACACTTGACCAATATTATTATAAGAAGTTGCTAAATCTGGATGATCTTCAGGAAGAACTTTTTGATAAACTTCAAGTGCTTTTTCATACGATGAAAGTGCTTCTTCATAATCACCTTGATTACGTTTTATTAGTCCAAGTTGATGATAAAGTAATGCTTGCTCATTATCATCAGTAGTCAGACTAAATAATGCTTTGTATACTTGTTCGGCTTTATCAAATTTGCCTAATTTGATAAGAAACATACCAAGTCGATGCCACCCTGTTGATCCACGAGTTTCTTCTCGCATTCGTTCAGTAAGAGCAATAATTTGTTGATTTTTAATACTTGTCAATTTAAGTTCTACTTGATAGAGACGATCATTATTATCGATCTGTTTGATTTCACCAATTCGAAAAACAGTATGCATTGAAAAAAGAATTTCTTGTTCTGATGTGAAATAACTAATGCCATCAATAAGTGCAAAAGGAGTCGATAAGTTTGATGGTTCAATAATCATTTTGAAAAGGATACCGATCATATCAATATTATTTAAAGCATCTTGTGAAAATTCCAATGAAACTTTACGCTTCTTACTTGTTGATAGAAAATTATTGAACGACATAAGTCCACCTTTGGCTTTAAGTAATTTTTCAAAATCTCCTTTCGATAAGCCTTGCCCTCGATAAACGATAAATGAACGTTTTTGTTGATCATTTGATTGTTCTTTATGAAGTTGTTCAATTTGTCGATGAAGATCTTGAATAAAAAATCCCATTTTAATAATAGTATCGACTTCATGAGCACGTAGAGCTCGATTAAGCATCGAATGAATAAAACATGGATAAGTATACCACCAGATTGGCGAATTTTTACGATAATTTTTTTCAAATCCTTCAATAATTTGTAATTCATTCTCATTACCTGTATATTGTTCTAGACAATAAGGAACTAAATCTTTAATAGATTGTTCATTATATGTTATTTCGAATATGATTTCTTTAAGTATTTGTGTATACATAAATGACTGATCGAGTTGATCTAAAATTTGATCGGACACTTCACTGGCTGTAACAAAACTAACAGGTATAAAATTTTGTTCACACTTTTGTGCCGCTGCTTTCAATGCATCACAAATATGTCGTATTTGTGTAAAAACACCCATTATTTTTCGCCAATCTTTTGCCCATTTTTCATGTTTTGCTTTACTGCCACAAAAAACATAAATGGAATGAAGTTGTGGTATGTCATGAATATAAGAAATAATCTGTTGACCAAGAGCGCCAGATATAATCATAAATACTTTTTCCTCTTTAATATCACTAAGAAAATCGATGCAATGATCAACATTATTGAATGTTTTAACTGTATTAACAACGCTTCGTAATTGGTCAATATCATCACGACAATCATCATCAATAATATCATCAAGATTTAAATCCAACCAGACAACAAGAAAATTTTCAATTACACGCGGATGCGGCCGTAATCGAGTAGTATTAGATTTTTTCTTGCTTTCATTGCTACCAGTAGAATTGCTTGTTGCTTTTGCATTCTTTTCAGCCATATTGTATAGTAGAAGTCTTCGATTTGAAATGATGAATTTATGAATGTTGTTCTGAGAGAAAGGTAGAAGCTTTTATAGAGACGAAATTTATTTTTTTTTCTTTTCGATGTTTTATCGTTTGCTTAGTTTGTGTTGTCACCTATAAGTATATTGTTTTACCGGACAATCTAGAAAAAGCTATGCTTAGTGACGAAGAAGAAGAATGTCAATAAAAGGTTGCTCGATAAAGAAAGAACGCAACAAAAATGAAGTAAAATGCAGTCATCATGTTGGTAGAGTTTGACTGTGTTGTATTTGTGAAAGTATTCCGGCAGTAATATAACCTTGAAAGGGATGGATTGTGTCAATAATGAGTTTCGAACAAGAAAAAGAATTATTCGTTCTTCGTCTAGTTTTTCTTACACATTTGTGACAAAAAGTTTTTATTTGTTATGTTTTGCAACACATCATTTTATATGGCACAAACGACGCAGTAAGAAATGGTAGGAAGTCTTTATGAAACTTATCTTTGATAACGTCTGCATATATTTGTTATGAGACACTGTAAAAAAAAATACTTTAATGTTAACGAAAGTTACTTTAAGAAATTCAACCTTTTTGTCGCAGTGTACTGTGGAAAAAACCTCTTTAATAGTGGGTAATTTGTTTGAAGCACGTGGGTATGAATTAGATTTTGTTAGAATAATGATTTTTTTCTTCATAGAAATATTATTTTCTACTGGTCGAAAGAAAATAGATGATGAAAAAAATGAGTTATTCGAAAAAAAGATTTTTTGCATTGCCTATTGACTGAAAATTTAGTCAAAATATTTTTATTTGAAAATTTAACCCATTATATATCATTTGATGCAGTTCTTGGTGTTGCTTCTAAAGTTGTCCTTATATTGTCTCAAAGTCTGACATGTGTTTAAAAGAATGAGCTCACTTAACTAAAGAGGGTGTGGGTGTGGGTGTGGGTGTTTGGGTGTGGGTGTGGGTGTGGGTGTTTGGGTGTGGGTGTGGGTGTTTGGGTGTGGGTGTGGGTGTGGGTGTGGGTGTTTGGGTGTGGGTGTGGGTGTTTGGGTGTGGGTGTGGGTGGGTGGGTGGTGGGGTGTGGGGGGTGGGGTGGGGGTGTGGGGGGGGGTGTGGGGGTGGGGGTGGGGGTG
>CAJNSZ010000013.1:1948681-2033763 GCA_905329745.1 Rotaria sp. Silwood2
GGGGTCGTTATATTGAGGTATTTGCACGTGTGGGTTTGTGTTCAAGGACGTGGTTCGGGGGTTGGGGTGGGTGGGGGTGTGGGGGGGGGGGGGGGGGGGGGGGGCGGGGGGGGCATAATTCAATTTTTGTCATAAGGGAAGTCGACTTAGTCTTACTGACAAGTACATTTGTCTCAGATCATCGTGCAGTAGATCAAACACTGAAAATGAAGAACCAACACACAACTCAACTTTTCGTAATTCAACAAAAGGTGTCCAAAGTTTTAAAGGAGTATAGTGAATCAAGCCATCAGCTAGTAAAACAAGCATGTGTTTTATTTTCTTTGTTTTATTTCACTGCGATTTCTATTAAACGCTTGTTCATTGATTAGTAGATCAGTTACATGTTTGACAGAAACATAATGAATAATCAATCAGTACTTCTGAACACGTTATTATGCATATTTGCTTCATTCTTATATAATTTTCAGACCGCCGTTCGCTAGATACTGTGCACTGAGCAGCGAACAACGGAAACCATTTTCACTCTTTCATTCTAGCCTATCAGGATTTCTTTTTGCTGGATTTCATGCGCCTCCATGATGATGTTCAAACTTGCTCCTAACTCATGTTCACAGTCAGAGTTTATTCAGACACGAACAAAATCAATCACTGTCAGGTGAAGAATTGAGAAGCTTGCTGCCAGTTGCTAAAAGGTAACTAAAGATAAACAGGTATTTCTATAAATACGTATCGCCCTCAACCACGCTGATTGAAATGCATGCACACGTGCATGATAACTGCTGACATGTAGATGAGAGCAGTTCATTTTCTTCAGAAGTACAAGTAATAATCATTTGTTCAAGCATTATTGTTCTCTAAACAAAAGTACACGATGCCGTTTGACTTGGTCGTCTTTGAAATTCCAACTTGAGCCGTGCTATTGAGAATGAAAATAGTTGAATATTTCAATGGACATGACGAGTTTTTTATAAAGATTTCATTGTTTTTCAGACAGATCTATGTTCAACTGGTTTCGCCGAAGTTCATCCCAGGTGAGTCCAACACAACGGGCTCTCGGACCAATGGAAAATGTAATGATGAAGGCTTCGCAACAATATCATGGCTACATGAAGATTGGGGAAGTTCTCTATCTACGAGGACCTCACATCACACTGGACAAACTGGATACAGCGGTTCGTTGTTTGCAGTCTCGTCATCCAGCGCTTCGAAGTCGTTTGCAACGCGATCCTGATAATCCAAGAAGCTTTTTATTGGAAGAGGATCGCACACTTCGTCTCGAGATTCTCGAGATACCACGTAAGCGAGATGATTATTTGACTTTCTGGTGTCGTGAATGGAAAGAACGAGAAAAAGAGACGACTCATATTGGACAGGGACTCGCCAAATTCTGGCTTCTTCAGGTATTGAGTCGTCTGAAAGTACGTGGATATAGTATTTTTGTTGTTGTTTTTAGGATCCAGATGATGATCATGACAAAAATGCTCCGCGCGAAGTGGTCTTCATATGCGAACACAGCATCTCCGATGGTTTATCCTTGAGCACTGTAGCCCATGAGCTTCTTATAGCTCTGGGAAGTGACGATGAAAATGTACTGGGTGACTCTCTAAACTGGCCGATAACGATGGAGAAATCGATCCGAGAGAGTTTATCAACCTCCGAAATATTTTTCGCAATCAGCCGGTTGATGCTATCGGCTATTTATCTACGCCTGACAAGTATGCCTACTGCAAGAGTTCCTTTTGGTAGAGTCGATTTCACCTTGAATGATATGGTTACCTATTGCCATACGGAAGCCGCTTACGGTATGCTGAACAAAGAAGAGACTAAACAATTGATAGAACGGTGCCATCAGGAAAAAGTAACAGTGACATCTGCTGTGAGTGCTGCTATACTCTGTGCCGTATCTCAACTTGTCATCATCGATGATGGTCAAGAGACCGTACTAAACGTTGCTATCAATGCAGATACTCGAAGACGATGTGTGCCGGCTGTGCCAAATCATGACCTCAGCTATCATGTATCATGCATTATGCCATTCGTGATACCGAGACGGGACATTCCAACGACTCCAGATGGTATGTGGGAGCTTGCTAGAACGTTCGGACATCATGTCATCACAGCAATTGATGCTGGTCAAATTCTCGCTTGTGGTCTCATTTCGGAGAAAATTGTTAACAAGGTGCTTGACTCGACAAATGTATCTGCTTCACCAACGTGTAATATCTCCAGTTGGGGTCTTTTGCCATTTCGTGAGCGATATGGCCCATGGGAACTTACTGGCATGAATCCATTTATCAACCAAATTCGTGGAGAGTCACCTTTTATCATATTTCAAACGGTCAACGGAACATTGACCATCGTGGTTGTTGGACACGATCCGGTCATTCCACTGCAAACAACAGAAAATCTGCGGGACATTACGATGGACACATTGCGACATATGATATAAATTAGATATTCGATCATATTTGACTTGTACTGATCTTCTATCTTTTCAATATTCTCTACTGAGAGAGGACAGTCAACCAAAAAAAAGGTCAGCGAGCTGGAACTTTGCTTAATATTCTCGGTCAGCTCACATATATATTCAGTGAGTACTAATAATCATGATGCTTTCCTTGATCGAAGATCCATTGGTAGAGGCAGGAAACGATGCGTCTTGTAACATTAAAATCAATATGTCTGTGACTAAGCGACATCATAATGCTAGTCTTAATTGTTGTACTTTTTATTGTCGAGACGTGAATCAATTATTTATGCGAGTGAAGCATGACTTTGACACCGTTGTCGTATCATGATGAATCAGACGCAGAGAATCTTACGACACAGAATTTCAAAAAAGACGGCGATTGTATTCATTAGTCGTCACTAAAACTCACGTCAGAGTTTATTTTCAGATTCTAATATTCATTTCAAAGTAAAAGAGATCGTCAGTGTGGATAGAATAACTTAGGAATGCAATTAGATAGTAGTGTTCGGTGTTTGAATTCGAGTGATAAATATATTGTTAGTAAATCGTATAACGAATACGAAACGATTCGAATGAATTCTTATTGGGGTTCTTTGACGGATTTTCTAGAAAAATTTAGGATTTTAAGATTTTAAAATTTCGAATTCTGACTTTTCCGCATCAACGATAGCTGACTGAACAATTGTCTATAATTCCTCACAATACGCACAGTTTGTATGATCTATGGTTGAAAAACACAAATTCTGTTTCAAAAAGCCACAACAAAGAGGTTTTCGACCTAGGAAATTTTGTTCTCGAGCCAAGAAGCGTTCAAAATTGTCTCCTTTTTAGAACTTTTGAAATGCTAGTTACTTTGATAATATCAATTAATAATGGGCCTCTTAAAATATCTTGTGCCTTAGCTGCATGCGAGTGAGTAAATGTGACCGTGCTCGTCTTCTTATCTTGCATCGATGCATCCACTGTGCCACACACACTCATTCACAACTGAAGCAATTGACGATTAATGGATGAGGTATTCATGAGTCGTCGATGAGTCTCGTTCGAGATGGTTAGGAAGATGTTGAAATGTGTTCTCAGTGAAAATCTGTGATTTGCAAGCGATCGCACGAATTCTGAGAAAAGTCCACATAAAAATCGTTGATAACACAAAACATTGACGCATTTCCAAGTCAAAAAGTCAAACATAAAAAAAACTTACCGGAAATATAAAATACGAACCGTACAAGAATCTCTAATACAACATTAGCTTGACCATATAAGATCCAGTGACGTACAATTATTCATACAATCAACAAATAACGATTTGACCTTAATATCCCTTCTCCAGTTCAACATATTGAGCTGCAGCTTCCATGAAAACGTAGCCAAGTGCTGCCATTTGTTACACTAAAAGTATCAATTCGATCGAACATATTTTGCTGTTGCAACGATAATAGTACCAGAAATTGTAGAGTTTTAAATTATCTCAAAATTATTGATACAGATAATTTTTCACAAAAAAAAGACTTCATCTCTAGTAATAAATAAGAAATTAAATTAGCTTCGCATACAAAATTTTTAATTTTTATTTCAATATTACTGTCTGCCATAACCAAGAATAACTTCACCATTCTCATTCTGATATAAAAAAATAAATAAAGACAAGTATAGAGATAATATTTTCTCTTATTTCATTTTTGTACAATGGAATATCATTAGTATTGAGTTGGAAATCCTCCTTGATATATACATTCTGCTAAACAATTGTCAATGGAACCAACTAATTCGTCAGTTTCATCACTTGCAATCTGATCCCATTCTTCAATCAAAAATTCTTTTAATTCTTATTCATTTTTGTTAGTAGTATACAATGTCGAATCCGTTGATCGAATATCATGCATAGATTTTCAGTTGGACTTAAATCAGGACTTTGTGGCAGCCAGTTTAAACGCTTAACATGTTTTTTATCTAACCATTTTGCTATAATAGATGATCGATGTTTAGAGCCGCTGTCTTGTTGGAGTATAAAGCTTGACCGTAGACCTAGTTTGATTGGCGGACTGAAATGAGTTCTCTTCTAGAATATCTTTATATCTTTTGTCGATTCAAATGTCATTAATAAGCGACAAATTACCAACACTTTGTCTATTAAAACATTCCCATACTCTGATATTACCCGCATGATATTCTACCGTTTGTGATATACCGGGTGTGACAAAAGTTTTGCGACATTTTTTTTTTGCATGTATCTCTGTTTAGGAGCACGACAAAATGTTGATCTTTTTTCAAAAGATGTGCCGTAGAATTCTCTACAAACTTCCATTTATCTTAGTTTAGAACAATAGAAGTGTACATTTTTATAGGTCTCAGAGTGAAATTATGTGAATTGAGCCTACTTCCCACACATTATTTTCTGTTGTTCCAACAATCTTTCTAAGTTATAAACAGGCACAAAAGAGACTTTCTATTTGTCATTTGAGTGTATATCAAATGCTCTTTTAGAATTATTTGTAAGTGTTTGATCATAATCCATATTTGTCTAAAACCTATGATCTGTCTGATATGCTACGACTAAAACGGCCTTGTTCACATTATTCGGATTCTTCTTCCAGCTGAATTCTTTTCTCACGCGTTACTAGGGCTCTCCATAGAAAAAGAAATCAATTTTCTACAAAATACTGCAAAAATAGAAACGCTTTGGTCATAAGTGACATTTCTAGAATGCTTTCTGTGGAAAGGCGTAACCAAACATGAAAATCGCGCTATTTTCAAAATATTACCATACATCTAACCGAAAGAAATAGCTTTTAAAAACTTCGTATACATAAATAATCGACAGAGGTTTTCAAGAGCTATCTAGCAGTAAATAATAGTCTAAGAACTAAATATTCATTTTCATGAAAAGAATAAATTACTAAAAAATGTGTGGAAAGTACGCTCAATTCAGCTAATTACACTCTGAGACCTATAAGCTTGGTAGAGAATTTGACGGTGTGTCTTTTGAAAAACAGATCAACATGTTGTCATGCTTTCGAACAGAGATTCAGGCAAAACAAAAATGTCGCAAAACTTTTGTCACACCCGGTACAGTTTGAATTAACTTCTTCATCGATCTTTTTCCACACTATTGTCTTACTATCCGAGCCAAATAAATTGAACTTTGATTCACCTTACCATATAATCATTCTCCAAAACCTATAATCTTTTCGATGCGTGTGACTGCAATAAATCGCTCGTTTTCATTTGTTACGATCATTAATCAATGGTCTTTTTCGCGCTACTCGTCCGCAGTATCCAATTTCATGCATTCGGTCGTGAATCGTTGTCGTGTAGATTTCACCACCTAATAAATCGTGCTATTCTGCTCGTATGGGTTACATGAATTTCGGCCCGAACTTTCGATCCGGTCAGAATGCTCGGTGATTTTTCAGCTCGAGCCGAAAGCCATGAAGGACATTCGACCCGGGCCCAAATTCACCTCGTCAATCCTTTGAAAGAAGCCATATTTCTATAACTATAGTCCATTCAACAAGGCCGTGCGTGTGACCACTTGTTGAATAACACGAGAACAAAAAGAGTATGAACCTGCGGTTTTCACCATTGCGTAGAGCTTGGAGTACTCTATCGATCCACTAATAGAAGATGAAAAACATCGACTTTTCAGGCAATATTCATTATCGATATTTGAAAGATGTGAACGTGGTTGCCTAAAGTCTTATAGTGAGTCATCAGTTTTAAATATGTAAAAGATAGCCCAGAGCATCCTCTACGAAATGGCGAAAGGCCGACCTCTCTAGCTATTATGGTTCAAAAATGTCACACATTTTCCTGAAGACTATACAAGTGACTTTTTTCAATAGAATGGACCAAAAATATGTATTGTAAAGCTCGTTGTTGATAATTGTGTACAATGTAGAAATGGCTGTTTTTGGTCTCAAATAACTTTGATAATTGAAGATGATGAGCTAGACTATGCAGAAAGAGTATAGATTCAAAATATGTGATTAAAATGAAAAAAAAAATAAAAATTGTAACGTTATCCCCAACATATTACAGAGTATCACATATTGATCTAAACAAACATCTAATTCTTATATACTGTATTCATCTAGTTTATGCCGTGTTTACTACATTACATGGATATTGTGAGGATCCTTTCGATGTATTGAAATCGTCTTTTTAAATATCATTATTAGCCACTGCATGTACTTATACTTTTACCATTGCGCTTATGGTTAGTGTTGCTTCTTCAGAGAGGAGTCTTGGACGACCAAACTGTTGAAGAGAAAAACAAATCAATACCTCTTAGAATATTAAGACAACATAGCAAAGACGACGTAAACCAGAAGGATACAGTATATAGGAATTAGATGTTTGTTTAGATCAATATGTGATACTTTGTAATATGTTAATGATAAGATTACACTGTTTATTTTTTTTCATTTTAATCACATATTTTGAATCCATATTCTTTCTGCATAGTCTAGTTTATCATCTTCAATTATCAAAGTTGTTTGAGACCAAAAACAGCCATTTCTACAATGTAAACAATTATCAACAACGAGCTTTACTATACACATTTGCAGATCATCCTATTGAGAAAAATCACTTGTACAGTCTTCAGGAACATGTGTGGCATTTTGGAACCATCATAGCTAGAGAAGTCGGCCTTTCGCCATTTCGTAGAGGATGCTCTGGGCTATCTTTTACATATTTAAAACTGATGACTCACTATAAGACTTTAGGCAACCACGTTCACATCTTTCAAATATCGATAATGAATATTGCCTGAAAAGTCGATGTTTTTCATCTTCTATTAGTGGATTGATAGAGTACTCCAAGCTCTACGCAATGGTGAAAATCGCAGGTTTATATCTCTTTTTGTTCTCGAGTTATTCAACAAATAGTCACACGCACGGACGTTTTGGATGGGCTATACTATAAAGAAAAACTAATAGTGGATGCAGATAAAGAGAAACTTTAAAAAATGTTGTGTCTGACATGGTTTTGTATTAGTCGAGGAGCTATATCCTCGTTTTCCGTTTTAGTGGTTTAACTTTCTCATCAGTGATGAATAGTCGAATCATAAGTGACAATTATAAAGTAATTTACCTGAATATTTATTTCGAATATTTTAGCAATGTCTCTCTGGAAATCTATATGAATATACATGATATTGACTTTTCATTCGACTACAGGAAATAATTGACACAAGTAAAAATGTGCGTATCTTTATTATCTTTGAATTTATGTTCTGCATCTGAATTTGATGGTCAATAAATGTGATGCTTAACAGAAAGAATAGAATTAATGTTAACTATAATTTCTTTTTTAATCGTAGTATATGATCGATGGTGTGACACTTCAAGTCATGCCTATTCACGAATATGTTTTTGAAAGAGAGAAAGAAAAATAAAAGTTAGTTTTTTCTAAAGTCAACATCTAATATTATAGTGGTATGATTATGGATCTTCCCTTCAACATCTTATTTTCTTCCACAGTAGATAAACAATGGAATAAAAAGAGAATAAATATATCGGGGTAAGGTTATGAGGTTTTTTGGAAGGCTTGAATGGTATTGTATTTGTCTCAGTGCAATGAAGATATTCATAATTAACTACGCCCTTGTCGACACCGATACTCATATTGTCAATGATTTTATAGAGGTAGCTGCTGAACAATGTACGAGAATTCTAGTGAACCTTCTTATACGAATGTATCAATTCGTCCATGTCGTATACAATATGGTCGTTGGTCAGTTGATAGACCACCAATTTTAAAACANCTCAGAAAGATATTTTGTTGAGATTATCAAAATCTTAGAAGAGTTCATCCGTGTGAGCCTTTGGTGCCGAAATATCAACGCTTTACTGGATTTTAGACTCATTTGTAAGTAGTTTCTCAAAAATCAAATAATGAAGTTTTGGTCTAAAGTTCTGTTATAGATAGGTCTAATAGTTCTTAGAATATCCTGAAAGTTTCAACTGAAACGAATGCTTTCTTTTTTAATTAAAATATTGAATTTTCAAAAATAACTCTTTGCCACAGACATGCCATCCAAATGGAGTCCACTTAAAAATTCAACAATTCAACGAAGAAACATTCTGTTCGACTGAAACTTTCAAGATATTCTAAGAATATGTGAATATATACTATCAGAAGATCTTGATAATAAGAATATAGTAAATATGTTTGAAAACATCGACCTAACTCAGTTCTTTTTCACTTAATTTTTTGTTCTCAAACTATTTTGATATTTGAAATACTACATACCATAGTAAGTAACATCCATTGTATTTGGTTGAGCTCCTTCTTCAACACCATCTTGATCAGCATCCCAACTATTAGGTTGCCATGCAAAGGCTAAAACTTTTTTGACTTGTTCCCAATTTTTTTTCAAAAAATCATCATCACCAGATAGCTATGAAAAAAAAAGAACCATGTTCAATACTTTTGTTTTTCATGCTACGTATTATTTTTATTTACTTGCCAATCACGATACATTTTCATGATACAACCCATTTGTCCATCCTAAACAATCAACAATCAAATTCTTTTTAAAATAATATTTCTTTTTGTATTTTGCTTACTGCAGCAGTTCCAGTTCGTACTTGTGGTTTTGTTAATGGAAGTTGTACACGAAAATTCATAGCACCATCATCAAATGTTGCATAATTGAATTCTACATCACGCATTGTTTTAGCAAGATTACCAAAAAGAAAAGCAATAGCTTGTTCATAATTCCAAACATGTGTGCAAGAACCAAGACATGAACCAAATATATCAAAAACTCCTTCCCATGCCATTAAATGTCCATCAGCTATACGAAAAACTGTTTGTGAACGAAGTGTAGCTAAATTAAATAATGCAGCTTCTTTAAGTACACCAGGATAATCACTTGCCAAAAAAAGATTTACAAAATCAAGTGTATTTGATTCTAAATCAGCAAGATGAGGTAATGTTTGAATACATACATCCCATGCATCTTTATATAATGTTGAATAATAATTGCCAACAATCGTTGGTGACCATGCCATTCGATTAGGAAAATTCCATGTTATAAAAAATGGAAAAAGTTCAACATCACCCGGTTGAATTTGTTTTTTAACAGCTAAACTTGCCATTGGATTATCATCAACTAATTGTTCTTTATCATGAAGTGTACCATCAGTACTAAACTAACAAATAAAATTTTCTAAAGCAATTCGAATCATTAATAATAATTTTATACTTACATCATCCCAAAAATCGAGTATAGCATGATACCATGCATTTGAAATGGATGATAAACGATATGTAACAATGGTGTTTGGTGAATCAACTAATGTTGTTAAAGCAATTGTTCCCCATGCTGGATCATTTAGATCAATATTAGTTGAATTCATATAAATACCTTTTAATTCTCCAGCGAAATCTTCTCGATAGACATTTGTATTATTTTTAGCTCCCATTGGTACGTAATCACCATCACCAGCAATAAAATATTTACTACCATCTTGTCCAACAAAATTTCTCATTGATCCACATACGCTAACATCTAAAACTTCATTTGTTATATTAGTTACTTCATAATATAAAACAGCTATTGGAATACCACTTGCCTCAGCATTGGTTGGTATCAATGGATTAAAACCTTTTATACAAACTTTTATCTAAATAATATATTTTATTTTTCAAAACAAAATATTTTTTTAATGCATACTGGCATATTACTATCAGATAAATTAACTATTCCAAATGGATATGCAGCATCAAATGATACTTGTCGAAATCTTGGTAAACCATGATGATTACATGCACGTCCTTCATAATGTAAATGTTCAGTTGGATGAACAGGACCAATAAGTGCTTTCGTTATTTTACTTGATGTTGATGGTTGATTAACAAATACAGAAAAAAATGGCGCATCATTACCTGTTGTTACTGTACTATATTTTTTTGCTGGCTTATTTCCTATTTCCCAATCGCGTAATTCTCCACGTCCACCCAAACTGACTGTACCTGTACCAATCCCACCAAGTGGAAGAGCTATATTATATAAATGATCTTGATCATAGTGTTTTAATATTGGCCATGGCTGACTAAGATTTTGTGTCATATAAGAACACATAACTAAACAAGAAGAATCATATAGCTAACTTGTGATTGTTATTTATTCCGTTGACGCACACCTCTTTATTTACAGTAATAAGATAAGAATATTTTAGGTTTTTGTGTTTTTTTTAAGATAACAAACATACAAGCAAACTGTATATTACAAGAAAAAGGATGAAAGTTGATAAATAGAGTGCATATCACAAAATTTAAAAAAAAAATGAAATTATTTAAGATTTGATAAGATCATTCGTTATCTTGTTCGTCGTCTAAATAAAAAATTATAAGAAATATAAGAAAATATTTAAAAAAAAACAATGTTTACCATTTTCTAGATCACTTGTTGATTTATCAACATTCATAGCTGTCATTGTTGGAACATCATCAGTTAATGATAAATGATCAAGATCCGGCATGAGTAAAAGCTATAAATTATAATATTAAAAAATAATATTTATTGTTAATTTGAGATTACTTACTGAAACATTGTTTTCAATAGGTGACGGTGGTATTTCTGATTTGATTAAAACAAAATCTTCATTTTCACTTGAACTACTAAGTTCATCATCTTCATCATCATCATTATCAATACGTATAATCGATGGTTGAGTATGTGTAGTTGGTTCAATTGTTCTGTAATATACAATACAATATGTTAAGCTAATTTTATTTATAAGAACCATAATGAATGGTTTTAATGAATAGTGTGAGAGATTGAATTGAATTTATGTTAGTCTTATTGTTCTATCATACTTCATTTCTAATCAGAATATAAAGTTTTAGTTTCAAATAGAGATCTGAAAAATCATTTTTTAGTCTCGATTTCGTTTCTAAAAACAAGCAACATTCTTTATAATCTTTTAAATTCTTCGAACACACATACAGTAGTCACAAGAAGTCCCCATGCCGGATAAAAAGTACATGACCTTTAATCCCTTTGCCTGATATGCTGGCTATCAATAGAGCTCGATAAACTCTAATTGCAAGCGGCAATTCGAAGTTGATAGGTCTTCATGAAAGGTGTTTACAATGAAAACACTGATTTTTTTTCTTAGGAACCAAAAAAGGCTCTTCTGACACTTTAATAATTTTTCATTATTTAAAACGTGTTAGCCTACATTTTCTTATTAACCAATAAAGTTTCCCATGTCTATATTAGAGGGCTGCAGGGTGCAGGATTTTTATAACCTGTAACCTGCCCTGTAAATTTTTTGTAACCTGATCCTGCCCTGCCCTGTGAATATTTTTGCGGACCCTGCCCTAAAACTTTCTAATGTAACCTGTAACCTGCCCTGCCCTGCCCTGCTAATTTTAAAATAGAGGAATATCCAAAATTTCCTATCAGTATTTATAGTACATTTAATTGTGTGTACTTCAAATTTGAATTGGATAAAAATAACGCTTAATTTCTTCAAGATTACTAATAGAAAAATATCGAATAAACAAAACTAGCTGCAATCTATCATAGCCGATCATTTCTTATATTATGAGTGCTTTAGTCTCGGTAAATTCATCTTTCTTCATACCTAATTTTTTTAAAAGATACCGGAAATGTCGGTTGTTCAAAATTAATCTCAGGTTAACAGGTTACGATATGGACAACCTGTAACCTGCCCTGTAAAAATTTCATAACCTGGCCCTACCCTGCCCTGCTATTTTCGCAGCCTGCCCTGTCCTGCCCTGTCAGGGCAGGGCAGGGCAGGGCAGGTTACCTGCATCCTGCAGGGCTCTAGTCTATATTGTGTCACAGATAAGATACCCCAATTCACTAAACTCTTGAGGGGCCGAGAAGGCTCCATTGTCGGGGACGCTTCAGCATGGGTCTCTTCTTCATTAATGATTGCGATAGTGAAATTTTCAAGGAAAACTTGATCAGAACATAGCATTCATCGAGAAAATTCCAAGACAAATAGTTAAAATTAGTCGGAGATATGACTCATTTTTCAACGGTTCCCATCAACTCTCATGTTAGAGACATCTATAGAATATTTCATAAGTCAGATAACCTAAAAACTGTTTGACGTGGAATTTTTACTGGTGATAGAAGTACCACTAAGCTGTTGAATGAGGAGTCTAACATCATAAGATTTTTTTTTCTATGTTGAGATATCTCGTCTGAAGAAAAAATTTATGTTGACCTTCTAGCTCCTTCTTTAAAGTTCGATCAAGTTCTAATTAGCCCTTGTGATAATAGTTCAACATACTCTATTTGTGGTCAAGCTATAAGACTAAAGGATTAAATTTTAGATACTTGTTATGATCAGTACACGAAAATCTACATTAATGATTTTAACTCTTTAGTAGTACGAACATTCCTTTATATGCATGCATTAGAATTAGGGATACTCCCAAACTAGGCTTTTGTCACACTCAGTAGTGTTGAAATATAAAAGTAGAAAATTGGACTAAGCGTTTGCCCCTACAGACATCCGTAGCAACGTCCCTTCTTCATCACAAACCGTAACAGACGTTGCTGATACACGACTAAAGACTGGAAAATTAAGTAAATGGATGGTGAAGAATGATTTCTTAAAATCGATAGAATAAAGCAATCTGCCTGTGATTAAATATAATAACTACATTGTGTTTGACATTTTAATCTCACAAGGATGACGCTAACAGTTTTTTCAGGTTATGATTATGTGACTCAAAAAAACTCTCTCACAACTCTTTGCTTTCAAATGCAAACAAAATCTATATAAATGATCTGAATCAAGATTACTTCAAGAGTCAATTTGAATTTATCGAAATTCAGGATCTGTAGGATTACGGCTGACATTATTAGATTGGTTTTTGTATTCTGAACAAATATCGATAAGTTCAACAATTGCAAAAAATAAATTATCGAAAAACTTCGATTCTTGAGAGTAAACTCAGCATCTTAAATAAAAATAACTGACATTCAGGCCCTTAATTCGAACAGAAAAAATAAATCTGGATTGAAAAAAATTGTACGAGAGTCGGGATCGTAATCATTTTGGATGACAACATAATTTGTATGTATGTCCAAAGAAAATAAATCAAATATGCAGAAGTGATGATTCTTATGTTAGCTGAAAAGTAAATATTGAAGAACGTACTTATAATAATCAGTTACTACTTGTCGAATACGATCAGTTAATTCAAGTACTTTTTTAAATGCAAGCTTTTTGCATAATTCAATTTGTTCTTTTTTTAGACCTAACTTTCCACCCATATGAATTCCACATATTTCTTTATGTTGATTCATTGAAATAGAAAAAAAACCATCCATAAGACGTTCTTCATCAGAATTTGGATCAATCAATGTATATCGACTAATATATACATTAATAAATAATGAAATAAAAAAATATATAACTAATAAATTTACCCATCAATAAAGAAAGCAAATAGAACATTAATCGGAAAATGAAGAATACGTAATGGACGAGCTCTACGTTCAGCTGAAGAATACTATTGAAAATAAGATTTTATTTTATTTTTTTGAATAAATGCAAAAAAAATTTAACAAACCACTCGAATTTCTGATCCATGTACAGATACTTCTGGTAGACTAAAGAAAATTAATAATAGAACGGATAATAAAATATCTTAATTAACTAACCGAAAATGATATAATGAACACAGTGTTGCTATATTAGCACAATCCAATATATTACCACAATTATTTAATACAGTAAGATCGATTTTAATTGACCATACCTTTAAAAAGAGGTCGATTTAAACATAAATTACTATGCTAATTATTTTACTAATTCTCCAGAATTAATACATAATGATTCAAGATCAAGACAGTTTGAATGACGAATATTTTGTTCAAGAATACCATTTAATTCTTGTACAAATTCTTGATGTCTTTTTTTTTGAAAAAATTTTCAAAAAAGTTTTATATTCAAAAGTGAAACTTTAAACTAACTTCCAATTTTCTAAATTAATTAAAGGAATTTTTGACATATCAAGATGAATGCGAATATGTCCTTCTGATGCACGTGCTTCTTTTGGTTTAGTTATACGACATGATGCTTGTGCAATAACACTAAACGACAAGTAGTTTAAAATCAAAAAATACAAATAAACATTCTCTATAATTTACCGTGTTTGACCCAGAGTAACTGAAACATAACCAGGATGTGCACGAAATTCTATATTAACTGAACGAGTTTCCTCAATCGCTCGACAATCCAAACGCTGAGAAGGAAAATAAAAAAAACTTTATTTCAAATCATTTATCTCTTAACTCACTTTATGATCACGAATACATTTCAATACAACATTACGTTCAATGGTTGAACAAATTAATTCTTTCATCTAAAGAAAGAAATTATCTGATTTCTTTTGTTTATTTCATTGTTTTCTGTCAATTAGATTTTATTTCTTTCTTGTTCGAAAATAATATTTCGTGTTTAATGTCTTAAGAGAAAAAATAAGTGTTAACAGAAAATCACAAATGAATTTTTTCGATACAATAAGTTTAAATGAACAAAAAAAATGTAACATAAAAGAAAAAAATAATCATTAACATTTGTTTCTTTTTTTTATCTGATCATTAGAAATGTCTATATGACTTGTTTCTTTTTTACATAGATTCCTATAAATCTTTATCGACTTGACTAACAAGTGTTTTTAATTTTTCCCATTGATCAACAGTTAAACTAATGCCTAAATATAATAAAACAAAAGACAATATGCATACAAAATTGCAAACAATATCTCACCTTTTTTACCAGGTTTTTGTACACCGTTATCATCATAATATTCACGAATATTGATATATGGTTTACCTTTGAATTGGCTAACCGATATATAACGTAATTTACTAAGCTATAGAAATATAATGATACAAAAATGTTATCTATAAGAAGCAAGTATTGTGATGGTTTACTTCGTAAAGTCGTTCACCATTAGGTCCAGCTGTTGAAGGTACGACATCGCCATCTTCTTTAGCATTTGATTTAGCTCGTTTAGCTGGTGGCTATTTAATTATAAGAAAAGAAAAAAAAACATGAACAAAAAATTCGATAAAATGGATTGATTTTGTTTTTGTTAAAATTACTTACACCATCCTTGTTATTTGTATTTTTACTCTTCGACTTTGTCGATGTTGAAGCCTTAGCTTTTTCTTCATCACTAACCGAATTCTTTTGTTCGTCGGAATCCGAATTATCGATAAATTCTTTTGATTTAGGCATTATGTTTATGAACTTAATCAGATAAGTTTAAATCTGAAACGAATTTGAAAAATCTTTCACAACATATATAATTAATTTTTAAATATGTATTTCTCAATTTGGGAAAAAGGATTTTTGCTAATATTAATAGACAAAGATATAAACGTATATATAGATACAGACAATTAATCCACTTTATTGATTATGTCATATTGAATAATAAGAAGGTAGGAACTATCTACTAAATACCATAAGCTTAAACACATGTAGAGCAAACGACTACTTTGATCTCTTATTACTGAAAAAATGCCGACTATACTTTTCTACTTTATAGCTAAGCTCAGTTATCCTAACCAATAGACCACGTCCATATATTTATATTAATAAATGCACAGACAAAACAACATTTGACTATATATATATATAGTAAGAACAAAACAAGTAACAATAACAATATTGAGTTAAACGAAAGCGTAGTATAAATTATATATATAAGTGAACAACAAGAACAAAACTATTAGTAAAATTATATTTAGATAATAATCGTTTAGTATATATGCCTATCAAATAATTCCACCTTTTAATTCGTGTAGAATAAATTCATAGGAAATAAATGTTATACAACTAGCTGGTATAACACGATAAAGTGCTGGTACAACTCCTTTAAAAAATCCACTAATACCCTCTCGTTCATATGTTTTCTTAATAACATCTATAACACCATTATAATTTTGATGTTGATCTTGTAAACGTGTACGTACAACTTGTGTTGGATATGTTGATGTAGCAGCGATAAATTTTGATAAAGCTGAAAATGTTAAAATAATTGCCGTAGGAAAATATGTTGTATGAAATGCATTCGCATAAAAACTTTTCATTTGTTCATAAGATGAAAATTGTATTGTACCATGAAATATACCAACTAAACCAGGTGTAAGACCTGAATAAAATGCTTTTATTCCTTCTGCTTGATAAGTTTTTCGAAATGCATCAAACATATTATTATATGTAACAGCTGATTTATTTTTTGAATATTGTAAACACATACGTGTTTTAATAACCCATATTGGATTCGTTAAAATAATTGTTATTAAACCAGCTGTTGTTGAATAAATTACACGATAATAAAATGTTAAATTTTTCATTTTATCTTCATCATTATTTAAAACAACAATTGTATTATATATAAATAAATAAAGACCCCAAGATATTCCATTTCCAACAACATTTGGTGTTACCCCTTCATATAAACCTTGCAGACCTTTTTCACGATAGATTGATTGAAATGCATCAAGGAAATTTTTATAATATGGTCTATATGGTAATGGTCGATTATCTTTATTTGATTTCGATTCATTTACTTGAAATCGTATCTTAATTAGATCAAATGGATGAAGTACAATTGATGAAATAATTCCACCGAAAAGACCAGCTATAAATTGATGATATTGAATAGTAGATAAAACTCGAGAAAATAATGAATCGTTCATCTGAAACAGAAAAACAAAACTAATCATTTTCGTCGAAATTCTACAACAAATAATCTTTCAATTAGTGTTCGTCGTTTAAGTATAATATCAATATTTAATCCAACTTGATTAGCTAATTCTTTTAATGTATTAAAATTATTTTCTTCAAGTGCTACCATATAAAATAAACCTTTAGAAGAAAGTAATCGACTTGCTTGTTCAATAGCTTTTTCTATAACTTCAATACCTTGTTTACCACCTGCATAAGTTCTTTCAATAACTTCTTTAACATCAGATGTTTCTGTTGGTACATAAGGTGGATTAAAAAGTATTAAATCAACTTTTGATGATAAACGATCAATTAGAGGATCAGCTAAATTACATTGAATTATATTTAAACAATGTTTCTCATGAAGATTGTTTTGTTGAAATGTTCTTTTAGTCGAATAGCATGCATAAGGATTAATGTCAATAGCAAAAAAAAGACATGATGTTAAACAAAAATGTTTAGCAAAAAATGTTGTTGCTAAACCTGAACCCGAACCAAATTCGAGTATAATAAAAGGTTTTTGTTCAAGAATTTCATTTAGTTTTAATTCTAAAGCATCAAGAAGAAGAAATGAATCAGCATCTGGTTCATAGATTTGATTATAATCATTTCGAGTAAAATGAGATAAATCAGGAGTTGGAAACATTTATCTAGAAAAATAAATTTCGAATGTCTCTTCAACATTGACTCGACACAAGCTGCCTATGTGTCAAATGGACGAGTTGTTTGGATTTATTGTCTGAATTTGATAATTTATTAGTTAGTTTAACCAACGAATACTATGTAGAATTACTTTAGTTTAGTTTTATGGAATAATTTCTATTTTCAAAATGAAATTACATGGAAACTATCTTTATTTTATATGAAATAAACTTTTATAATTTTATTTTTCCTAACTTGAATCTAACGCCATCTTTAGACACATAATGAACGATTTATATGAAGAATTTTTTATATAAAGTTTCCGAATAAAGTTAGAATTCTTTGATATACGGATTGTTCAGAACGTGCGAATTCATTAGCAAAACCAATCGTATGAAACTTGTACAAAACGAACTTACGTCACTTCTTGATTGAACATAATTGCATTTAGCAAGGACAATCATTTTGACCGTCGAAAACGGCGTCTAATGGCATTAATTTTCACCGTAGTTTGTTGTAATCCATCATGCTGTTTTTATGAAATAAGATTGTTACTATAGTAACGGTAACCTGTTTTATGAAATCGAACTACCTGAAGGAATGTTTCCATCGGGGGTAATCCCTCCAATCTTGGAAAACTTTCGTTTTACCTTAGTGAAACTAAATGATTTTCTACGTTTCTTTTGCTCATCAATCCCCGCAACGAGGATTTCCCTCTTCATTGTCGAGACCGCTACTTTTTTACTAAGGAAAGTTTCCGAATAATGAATTTCTTTAAACTGAAACTATATGAAGTCGATAGAGCCTGGTAATTAGATAAATATCCTAGATGGTTTCAAGCTGCTGAGATATACACTTTTTAGTGGATTTTTCCCTACAAGTTCCAGTTTCAAAGCAAAATAATACTTTTGAATTTCAATCTGGAGCTTTGCTTACATAAAGACCCGGTTACACTAGCTTGTAGAAAAAAAACTTCAAAATTTTTCAAAATAGAGGCGCTTTGCTCTGGTTATTGTAAAAAAAACAGTAGACAAGCAAAACCACTCCATATCTCGAAAAGACTTGATCGAAAAAGTCTACAAATTTTTTTGCAATCTAGTCTAATCGGTATTTTCATCTTGACAAACTTTCCAGCTGAAGTTTAACAATATGCTTTTGCTTTAATGCTGAAGCTTGCAGTCAAAATCCACTGAAAATTTTATATCTCAGTACTTCGAACCATTCAAAGGTATTCGCCTACCGACTACGCCTTATCCAGTGAACATAGTGCCAGCTGAAAAGTGATTTATCACTTGGGATCCTAGGATTACAGCCTGTCGGATTCAAATTTTTCTGACTGAGTCGAGTCCGAAGCGAAGAGGACAATCTTTACTCACGTGAAAGTAATAGTTATGAAAGAATCTTTTATGTGACCACATCAATTTCTCACTAGTATTCGTAAAAACAAGTAAATGAAAGCTTTCTATATGAATCTAATTTAAATCATACTCAAAAATGCTCATTCACTAGCAATTGTGAAACATGTATATCAAGAGATTAATTAAACAAATAATGTACAGGTATTAACACGTTGATAAAAAAAATGTATTTTTAGATTGAACTATATTCAAGAATTTCCTTCCGTTTTATTCTCCAATAATATATATTTATCTTTATTATTTGTTTGAAAAACAAAACATATAACACCTTTTCTTTTTTCATCAAGAACAACAATCATTCTTTGTCGTTTCGATCACACGTTTGTTAAGTATATACTCAAATCAATGATTTACTTTACTTGTCTTTTTTTCTAATCTCATGAAGAAGAAAAACCTATTAAGAGACACCTATTGTAGAACCAATCACTGTTTACTTGCACAGTTGGTGGTCCCACACACTCTCTCTATATACATATACATATATATCATTGAGTCACAACATCTCATTCAAACTATACACTTATGGTTTCTTAATCAAACTTTTTTTTTTCTTTTTCTATGCACATAAAGCCAAGGCTTCCTTTGAACACATATTTTAATCATATAATGCCGCATGCATTTATTTGTCCAAGCAAATTGAGATTCTCTCATCGATAGTTGCTTCTCTCCATGGCATCATCAAGTTATTATACGAATTCAATATTGATGAATGTATCGAGCAAATACAAATCTCTTTTGTTTTTCTTTTCATTCGAAGGTGATGATAGTGAAAATAACTGGGTAGATGATTAGTATTTCTGTTTAATACAAAGACAAAAAAAAAATAGAAAAGATAGGAATTGCCAATTGACAGGAAACAAAGACGAGAGAAACGTGCGCGCACATTCAAGTTGACATTTCCGCTCGTGCACATTTATTCAGCTGTCTGAAATTCCGTCGTTACTCAGCATGAGATCGTCACATCACGTTAAGAAATCATCATAGATTTTTGTTTTTCGAGAAAAAAACTCAAGATCATCACGACGATAAAGACGAAAGAAAAAGCTGGATAATGGCTAACAAAAGGCAAATAAAGAAACGCAACGACTGTTATATATAAAAAACGAAACGAAAAAAAAAACAAGAAAATTAATTCCATGAATGATCGTTAAAGGCACTTCCTCCTGTTGTGACTACCTGTGAAGGTAAAGGTGGTGTTGAACTAAAACGTTGTTGTATATCTTCGGAATCAGCTCCCGAAGAATCTGGTACTGTCGCTGATGAAACACTATTTAATTCATGATGCATAGTATATGACAAATCTAAATTATTATTAAAAAGAAAAAAAATAGAAATCAAATTATTTCATTTAACGTATTTTGCTTTTAATTCATACCTCCAGCGGGTCCATAATTAAGTCTTTGGTGTAATTCTTGTTGCATAATAAAATCATTATAACTTTGTGCTGGTGGTCCTTGATACATGAACTCATTTCGAAATCCTTCTTAAAAACAAAACAAAAAAAAGGAATGCTTTTTCTTGTCTTAAAACGAAATCATTTATACCTGGTAAATAATTTAAACCAGGATGTGAAACCATTTCATTATCATCAAATGGTCGACCGGATGTCACACGTCGATAATAATGTCGACGTGATCCACCACATGTAATTGATTGTTTGATACGTCGTTCTTTTGAACGACGATTTTGAAACCATACTTGTATAACACGCATAGCTAAACCTGTTTCACGAGCTAATTCTTCTCGTATATGTCGTGTTGGTTTAGGTGTGGCTGCAAATGCTGATTTTAATTGTTCTAATTGTTTGGTTTTAATTGTTGTTCTTGGACCACGTTTTTTAGGTCCATTTGAATTTCCATTATCTGTATTATCAAGATTGGATTTTTTTTGATGATATGTTGATGATGATGATGAACAATTACTTGAAGAATTATTATTAGTAGTAGCAATAGTAGTAGTATTATTTGCATTTGTTAAACACATTTGATCATCATCTTTACAATCTAATGAACAATCGGACATATGAATATCACCATCATCTTCTTTTAAACAATCCGATGAACTTAAATTTGAATTTGGTGTTGATGTTGATGGTTGAATTTGTTGAGATTTAAATGATGAATTTTCTTTATCATAATCATTTTCATTTTTAATATGATTATCATTGTCATATTCATCTTTACATTTCATTCTTGCAGTAAAATCTTCTTTACATATGAAACGATTATCATGTGTTAAATGTATTTCTTCACCTGTATTCACTTTACGTAAACATAAACAACATTTATAACAATCCCAGTGATATAATTGATCCCATGCATTTAAATAATATTCACCTTGACCAATTTCTTGTAAACAACCTGAACAACGACGACACCAAAAACGTCTAAATATTAAATCAATCAATCAATCAATCAATTAAATATGAATTCAGTATAAATATATCTATTTTTTCTTTTCTCTTTATACCGATAAAAATCTCTATGACAATATAATTTTCCATCACGTGTATAACATTTTTCTGCTAATAATTGACCACAATCAACACAACGTATACAATGACCATGCCAAAGACGATCTAATACTTCATAAATCCATTGATCATGGATTGGTTCATGACAAGCAGCACATACAGAAAACGTCATCTAAATTAATAACTTTTCTCTTTTAAAGATAGTAAAGCACTAATAGAAGATTAAAAAGTTTTACTAATCTTCAAATAAAGAGGGAAAAGCTTAGTAATAGGTAAAAGATAGCTTAAGGACACAAAATTGATTTTCGTCTGATCTTTTTTTCTCAAATACGACTTAAATTGTTATATAAAAAGAAAAAAGTAGCAAAAGAAAACTGACATAAGCTACTGTCAATCTGATTAAAATTAGAAGGTATGCAACCAATTTATGACTCATATCCTTCTGTTTAAAAAAAAAAGAGCTCTTTTTTTTCGACGAGTATCAATAGACATGGTTATTTCATGGTTTGATGATGCATGGAGAAGCAAAACAGAACAGATAGAGTATTGGCTTGACACATTTCATGCTAGAAAGAAAACGAAGAGGAGGAGAAGATAAAGACGTATGATTTGAATGTTACTATAAAATGCGTAAAAAAAAATATCTGTTTGTTTCTTAACTATTCGATACGAGAAGACAAGTTGTTTCAATCATAGATAGAAAATATAGAAGATAAATTTCGCTTGATATACACTACGGTATGAAGTCAATTATTTGTCCATGGACTAGCTACTTGAATTTGCAATTACTAACTCTAACGGCTTCTTATTGACAATGAAATATACAAAATAAAAAAAAAACGAAATTGAGAATCACTAGAGAAAAATAAACATTCTTCTTTCTCTGGCAATCTATTTTGAAAATAAATAAAGAAAAAAAAATTGCTTTTTTTTAGTTTTTTTCTTTTAATATTATCCAATATGATTTATGATGGGATAATAAATAAAACAAAGAAGTCACATTTTCTTTTTTGACATATATATATATATATATATATATATACTAATACTCACCTTAATTCATCAAATGTTGTTTTGATTATGTAGTAAGATGAGGATCTGCAAACAAGATTAGGTAAAGAGAAAGAGAAAGAGAAAGAGAGACAGAAAGAGAAGAGAAAACGAGAAGGTGCTGTATGTTACTCTTTGATGAAGAACAAGAAAAAACACTCTTACTAGTAAGAAAGAAATAGTCTGTTTCTTTTCTTCTATTGGATGTCATCATTCTGTCTTTGGTAGCTTGTCGACGAACCGGCTCGGAAGGAGAAGAGGAAAAAAAAATTGCAAGTATAGAACGATTAAGTACACACATAGTATGATGATATGAAAAAGAAAAAAAAAATCAACCAACCAACTAATAGAGTAAAATAGTTCTTTTCTTCATCTTTTATGATTAACCATATAGACAGAAAAAAAAAGAAAAGTATGAGGAATTCCGCTGAATGCATACAGTACATATAAGTTCTTGTTTCTTTCAATGTATCTAGTTCTTTTTGTTCCCTCGAGTTGTGTTACGGTTGAATTCACAAAATGAATCTAATGATATATCTTCTTCATTTGACACTCCCTTTTATTGTGTTCTTTTTTTGTATATAAGTGTGCATTTTTTTAATTATCATCACTAATCTGTAGGTTGGCCTCAGAAAAAGACAATAATGAATCTGGTTTGTAGTAGAATTGTTTATTGGAGAAAAAAGTTTTTCTTTAATTAACAGAATGCCAGACATCATAGACATAAATAAACAGAAGAAAAGATGTGTTAGACTCATCACAATTTGAGTGTTTAATTATTACTTGCCAAAGATGTATGTATATGACAGGTACTAGTTGATAAGAAAAGTCAAATCAAATGTCGTATGTTTTTGTCTTTGTTAATGAAAATGGGAGTTACCATATATGCGCACATCCACACATGTTTCGAACATTTACATTAAGAATAAAAAAAGAAAAAAGATGCAAGTTGGTCAGTGAATATAGAATTGTATAGGGACAAACAATAATTATAATAGTTCGAACAGACAAAACATATTTTCTTTTGATTTATCTATTATCGACAGTCGTTTTTATTTTTTATAGGTTTTTTGTTTATTATGTTAAAGTGAGAATCATTATTATTCGACACTTATCATCATCAAACGAATGCCTCAGGCAATATATATATATACATATCTATCTATGTTGTTAAGCATTTACTAATTATATTTTAGGCTTTTCTTTTTTGCTTAGATATTAAAAAAAATAAATGATGTAAGTTGGCATCTGCTAAAATATGAACAGATGCATAAGATTGAAGAAATTCGATTCGAATGATTGTATTTGTTCTATATATATATATATTGTACACTTGATCACTATGGGTCGCTTGTGAGATTAGAAGATTTGTGACAAACAATCTGTTGGTCACCACTATGATGATATTGACATAAAAAAAAATAACACGTTAGACTTAGTGATTAAATATTGACTAAGTGCAACAGCAACTAGTTCGACAGATTTGATCAAATACAAAAAAAGAAGAAAAAAAACGAAAGAAGAAGAAGCTTCGAAAATACAATATTTCATCTGTCCAACGACTGGTATTTACGTATCATACAAAAGAAAAACTGTTGTATTTTTCTTGCATATATATATATATATATAACATATCAGGTATATACTGATTAAATCTAATCGATTTATAAATATCAGACAAGAAATCACCTTTGCTCATAAATGAAATTTTTGTTTTTTTAATTAAAAAACACAGTAGGTTGACTTTGTCAATCATATATAGACATCAAAGACTCTGGTTGTTTTTTTTTGCTATGTATTGTCATATAGAACTTTCATTGAATACAGTTGAACGATGATTGAAGATGGTGTTCTTGTTGTTGCTGATGTCTCTCTTCTATCTCGTTCATTTATGATAGCGAATAGAAGATGGTGGTAGTAGTTGCTTGAAAATATTTGCTTCATTAATTTTTCAATTAGCTGCACGATGGACACGCCATCATCGTTCGTTTGTTCGCGTGTGCATATATAGAGATAAGGTTTCTATTGGTGTATTCAATGTGTGAGTGTGAGCCTAGAGGACATTGTAAGAAAACAAAAAAAGAAATAGGTTTCTGCTTGAACACATTTATAAGAAAAAGAGACATGATTGTTTTTCAGAATCTTATTTCTCTACTAATACAGACACGTGTATATATATATATATATATCAGGGTAACCTAATCTGCACAGAAGAACTTCTCATGAAAAAGAAAGGAAGACATTACAAAAATGCTATCCAATTTAAATTAGATTCTTTCTATTGAAATGAATCATCTATTGCATGTCATCGAAATCAATCCTGTTGAACATCACTTTCATCAAGAGAAAGAAATGATGGAACATATATATTAATTGATCTATGCGTAGAAACATGCAACTGTCGAGTACCTTGGAAATTTCTTTCTTTTTTTAAAGAATTATAATAAAAAGATTCTCTTGAGATATGAACACAAAACTCAAAATGAAAAAGAAGAAGAATGTTAGCTCATCAGCATTTCAATTTTAATATGAATAGTTAATGAGTAGACACATGTAGGAACAGATGGAAGGATGAGAAAAGAGCAAGCTTTAAGCCAATTTATCCTCGTTTCGTTCATTGAACATAAGCATTAGTGTGAAGAATCTTCGTCAAGGGAATATATATATATATATGTATATGTACTATCGACATAAACGAGAAGGAATGATTATCAATGAAATGAGTAACTACATAACCTATTATCAGAAACAATGAAACAAATGATTTATGAACGTTCATTTGACAAACAAAACTAACTTTCTTACTTTTCATTACAATCTTTATGAATCATTTAAAGAAACTAACGATTTATAAAGATTATTTAACGAGATGTCCTGGGGTCATCAGGATTAGGGAGCCATGAGATCAACTGCTAAGGTTAGTGGTATTTTCTGTAATTAAACATGTACATCGATATTAGGAATGCTCACAGAAGAGAGGATCGATCTCTTCTTTCTCTCAAGAAAACGCTGTACTATCAATTTACAATGTTTATGTTTGTATCGACACTTGTGTCAAATATATACATGATGCATATAAACACTAGTATTTTCTACCTACTTTATGATTTACATGTAATAGTATCAAGGAAATTTTTTGTCTGCAAACATTTATCAAAAATAATGAACAAAAAACGGAAAGATATTAGTACATATTTCGTATCGAACGAGAGATCTAAACATAAAATAGTAATTTCCATGATTTCAATAATAACAAGGAAGTTCGAGCTGTATTTCTTCATGGTTGGTTAATCGAAGTTTTAACATTATTATTATTGTACCTGTGAAAGATCATAATATTGGATTATATGTTTCAAATCAAATAGTTACGAAAGATTTTTGATTATTAAATCGACTGTTAACGGAATCATGGATTCCATCACCAAATTATATTTTTCCAAAAATTTGATCAGTATGCCAACATTCACATAGCTAACATATTTGAAAATGAATCAAGAAGTTCATTGTTGGTATTGTGTTTCATTTTCAAGGAACGGAAACAACCGGTGTCTCGAACGATTTCTTAACAGATCATTAGAAAACTATTGATTATTTATCGAATGATGATAAATGTGAATATCAGGAAGATTTTGCTATTCAAGCAATTAAATGCATCAATCTTTATTCATATGGAAACTCATATGGCAAATATAGATACATATTCTTCTTGTCGTTTTTCATTATACAGAATAGTTATTAAATATGAATAAAGACGAATATAGATAATTATCGTGCACCAGAAAAAGTATCATTAAAACTACTAGATGAAAAAAATTTGATCCTCCTCTATCGAAAAATCCTGTAAACAAGACTGACAAGTATATCAACAAATTTAATTCTTGATGAGTTCTATATGAAATTTAAAATTTTAAAATGCTCTTTGCCATACCTTCAATTAATAAATTTCAATCGAATATTTGTTTCCACATGATCATAAGCGAAACGTCTACTGCAATATTACTATTTACAAGTGCATTGCATCATCCAACATTATTCGTATTAGCATATATTGAATCTTTAAAATGTACTTACTCGCATTTCTATTTGAAAATGTAGAATAACTATTGGCAATGGCAGGTCATGATGGCTATGCTCTTTTGAAATAAACTTCAAAAGTTATTGGGAGTATTGTTCTTAGTTTTAATAATTTTTCTTGTTTTCTTTTGGATACGCGATGACCCCAGATAATTATGCTGTTGTGTGATGATTTTTGTTTTTTCAAGCACTTTATATTTTATTATTTGTTTTTTTGGGCTGGATAAAAGTGTTTTTCTTCTCCGTCGAAAAAAATCATATTTTTCAAATAAAAAAATTAATTATACTATCGGGCGATGATTATTTGTTTAGAGAACGTTGTACAATGAAATCAACGAATGCATTAATGAAAAATTTGAATAATAGAATTTTTACTTTCTTTCTTCTCTTGATATTTTCATATTTATATAGTGTTGAAAGTTGTGCATAAAACATTCAGAGAAGAGAAAAAACGAGAATACAATGGATTCGATTACTATCGGATGGACAAAAAAATCGCCTGGTGAAGTCAAGATTGCAAGTAAAAAGAAAAATGGTCACAATCATATACCACGCAAAGTAAAGAGAATCATTTTTCTTTTCCGAAGTCCATAAGACTTTATTATCGGATTAGATTATACCTAAAAGACAACCGCGAACATTTCAAAATAGAGAACCTTTTTATACAGGAACAGTTCGATCTAACAAACAGCTTCTGGAAGATTCTCCTGATACGTTGAGTTCAATACGAAACTTTGCTTTAAAACCAGTAGACGATTCTGCTTCTCAGTAAGAAAAAACCAACTTTCTTGTTTATTTCAAAATAAATATTTTTCAGCATACAAGTATTTGATGATAAACGACTGTGTAGCGTACGAGCAGCAATTGTTACATTTGTGATTGCTATTGCACTTATAATAGCTTCAGGTGCTTCTATTGGCATTGTATTTGCTGTTATAAATTCTAGTCATTCATCTAAAACTGGAAGTGATAATCAGGATTCGTGTATGTAGTTTTGTTGAAGAATAATTTCATAAGAAAAGTTTTTCGTGTTTCAGATACAACAGTAACATCAGGAATAACTAGTAGTATACGCATCGGTAGTCAAACTGGATCAGGATGTTCAGGCTATACAGAAATCAATGATCCATCACGAAGTATTAATAGTGCCGGATTTTATAGTTCCTGTGATAATGGACCAATATTCAACACAAGTAATGGTGGTGCCTGGATTCGATTTGTTGGTACTGGCGGTGATAGAATTACTACGGTATCAGCTGGTACCAATCATTGTGGTGGTTTTTTATCCGGCTGGTACAATGATACATTACCAACAGCACAAGATGTTGTCACCAATGGAATAATATGCTTTGACACTACACAACTTGAATGTATCTTTACCGTTTCTGTGTCAGTAATCTATTGCTCTGCTGGTTATTATGTTTTCTTTTTACCACCTATATCTATATGTAATGCACGTTATTGTACGACTTGATTTTATCTTGTGTATGTATAGTTGTGAACTTAATTCTTATAATAAATAATGACATCGACGTTCTATTGGTTTTAAACATCATTAGATCTTACAGCCAATTCTGTTTATTCTTATCATACGTATAGGAAGTCTATCGCAATATTGCACTGAAACCATCTTTGTTTCTTTAAATAATAATCTCTGAAAATATCAGATTGTTTGTGTGAGTGGATCACAACTGTCAAAATTTATGAACGTCTTAACGAGCTATGTTTTCAGTAACATTATGCATACGATATTTTCATATAGAATTCATCGAATGCAAACATCGTTGATCGTTAACATAAATATTTCATTGATATATCTGGACAATTCATATTTGAATGAGTATATATTTTGAAATATTGATGAGAGAACGTTTTCAACTTATCAGTCAAATTCGTTTTTGAAAACCTTCAAGATGATATTATTTAATTGAAAGCTCATTTTTGATGAGGGAACATATCCAACTGTTGAATGCCGGTCAGCTTTATTTTATGGCAACGAATCTGTCTTGGTGAGAGTAAGAAGCGATTATAAGGGTTCCAAGTCATGGTCTACTGATAAAGGTTTTTACTAAGAATAAGACATTTCCGAAATGCCAGAAAAAAAGAGTTTCGAGTTGGAATTTTACCTTTAGGCACATTTCATAGTTATTAGATAGTCCTGAAAGTTTCAATCGAAACGAACACGTCTTTCTCTAGATCTTCGATTTTCAAGTAGATTTGATCGCTGTGTCCTCCGATGATAAACAGCTGCTTTTTAAGCTATTGAATATCTTGCCAAGACTATCTAATGATTATAAAATCTGCCTATAGATAAAATTTTGGATTAAAACTCTTTGTTTTGAGTTTTTCGAACATGCCCTTGTTAGTCTAGAGAACCAACATATAAAGAACTGAGAGGAACTCTCACGGTCATATTCTCAATCAGCATCATTGATAATCCATAATCGAGTAGCTTTTGGTAAGGATGTGATTTATCAGTTGAAAATGTTAGGTCGGAAGTTCAATATCAATTTCGAGTCATGCGGAGAAAGTTTGAATAGTAATTCAAGATTTTTTAAATTCAGTTTCTCATAAACTAAAATGAATTGAATTTACTTGAAAAATTTAACATTATAAAGCACTGCATATATCAGAAAGCAAACAATCAGTATTATTCTATACTCTTTTATTAATCAATTAATTGTATTTTACTTAGATTTGTTGAGATTTATTTTTGAAATCCAGTAGTATCATCTTTTATACTCTGTGTGAATTTGAAATATCCATGCAATCACTTATTTGTATTATTTTTAGTCATCTTTTCTCAGTCTATTTGTTGCTTGGAATAATAAGCATACCATTTTGTGTTCCGTAGAATAAAATGAACTGTAGAACGCTCGATGGGAAATATATGGAAAAACAATAAAAACCACTGTAACTTGGATATACATATTATTTTGTATCTGAGAAGTTTGTGGATAGGCATTGGATTACGAATAATTTGGATGAATTCAGTCCGCTTTTCATAGATAAGTTTGCCTTAGATCAATATGGAAAAGCTTACTTTGATATTTCAGATGTACCAAGAAGTACAAGAAAATTGCTAGAAGTGCAATATATTTGCAGACTTACTTATTTTTTTCGTCGAAATTTCTTATGCATGTTGCTTTTCTCTTTTAATAGTTGGATGTGCACTTACACCTCTATATGTTATTAATTAGTGACTCATATAGCTTAGCTATTTGTTTTTAAGTACAATTCATCTTTATTTTTATCACTGTATGACTTACTGTATTCTTTTCGGTAACTGGACTGTATGATTTTACATTATCTACATGTACTAAGTATTACTTCGATCCGTTTATTAAACATTGGCATAAAAATACTTTATTTCATATTGAATAAAGTTTGTAGGTGAAATTTAATGATCCATAGAAGTAGACAGAACTAATGATAAACACAAAGGAGTACGTTTTTTCCTTTTTTCTCTCGATATACCATTTATTACCTTTATCAAAAACGATCGATATATTCAACCTGTGATTGCATATTTCAACGAAGGCATGTTTTTCATACATGCTAAATAAATTGGACATTTTTCAATTTATTAACACTGTGAATTGTACTAAATAGAGGACACCAGGACCATTCGGATCTCTGTCCAGCTCTAGCACTAAAACATCTGTGTAAACTTTTAAGCGGTGAGAAATTGAAAAGTTCTCAATAAGGATATTTAGTTATATTTTTCGTTAATCCTTATAGATATTAGTTCAGGGTCCATAGCAATGAATTATTTCATCAGCAATTCACCTCTCAAATAATTCGACAATCAACTGCAAATATATCAGTTAAAGATGACGATCTTCTAAAAGACGTGTTTTCTTTTAATCTCTATTTTGATGATACATTCATTTACTTTTTCATGTTATCATCAAGATAACTACTTAGTAATACTCTCTTCATTCAAATTGTATTTTATTTTAGTCGAAGTCAGTTCATGAAAGAGTATATATCTTGCCAGTTCAGCAGAAGAAAAATGAGGTACGCATCATTGCTCATGGTGTATTACGAATTCATTGATTAATCAATAGTTGATAAAATCTTATTTGCAGCTTGAATACCAGTTTCAAATGCAGCGTTCACAGTAGAATAGTAGTGTTCATGTGTTGCTTCACCAGCAAACAGAATTCTTCGAATCTAAAATTAATCCGTTCGATTAACAGTTTTAGTATATAATTAAATGATACTCTTTTTTATGTATGACTCTGTAAAATCATGATTTTATTGTTTGAAATATCCTTTAGGTTTCTATCAAAAGTAATTCATAATGACAGAAAATAATTTTCTTAAAACCTTTAATTTTTCTTTCTTTGACTAGACTACGGTCTATTCTTCTCAATATCATTTCTAAATTGTAATTAATGCAATCATACCCCATCTGGTGCATACGATGCTCGCAATTGTCTTCGATCGTGTTTATTTGATTTAATCGACGAATACGAATAAGATCCTCGAATATATTTATTATTATGCCATTCGCTTCTAAATATACATAGAACAAAACACTCGAAGATCATCAACAGTCTATCAATATACAAACATCTTACTTAAGTATTCGAACTGGTTGATATTTTTCTTGAGCAATATTCAAACAATTGCAGAGAACTTCATGACAAATTTGCCCAACTAATTTTTCACTTAGATTTTCTATCATAATTGCGGCTGGACCAACAAACCAACAAATTAAAACTGGTATATCAGTTGATGGTAATACATCAAAATGAAATAACATGCTAACAATCGCTTTAAATATATCTGTATCGACTCGTTCAGCGTGTAGCTGTTCTCTTAATCCATCAGACATTTCGAACGACAGATCTTTTCTTGTATGTAATAACACAATGCTACTGATATGTCGATTCCAAAATTTCTTTTTATATATCATAATCACCTAATGTGAAAACAAAAAAAAATTGTCTTTTAATGAATTTTAACCGAAACATTTTTGAGCATGACAAATGTTCATATTTGCTAATCTCATCTATGTACAGTCTCGCTCAAAATTGATCGTATACTCTACTGACGACTCTATTTTCCCAATAGCACCAGAAAGGTTGAACATTTTGAGGAGTGGGTTTTTTAAGAAAAATGTAGTTTTTATGAGCTGCAAGTATCGTTTCTGTTCTATGTCAACCTTCTGTGCTAGATAAAAAAATATTGAAAATAACATTCTTTTGATTTGACTCAAAATTAATTGTACAAGTATACAACAATTGGTTGTAATGATAAAAAAATAAAATTGACAAAAGAATAATTTCTTAAAATTATAGTATGAATAGTTTAGTAAATTCTTCTGATTGAGCATAAAGCCTAACACGAGAGCAAGTGGTGATTTTTTTGAAAATTTCCCCTAATCCATATAGTTCTTCCTTCTTTTAGAAATTCTGTCTGCTAGAGTTTTTTCTATTTGACAATGAATATACTTTTTTGTCTGTTCGTAACATTTCGATAGATTCAAAATGTGAATGTCAACATTCAATTATTGTTAACCAGCCAGATCATCTAAGAATTCATTCCACGGGATAGATGTTCATTTTTTACATACCACACTCATCCTCGCGTGATGCTCTGTGTAATTGAATCGCATACCTTGGAGATTGAAGCTTGTAGAACAGGAAATAGGAACTACGCTACTGTCAAACATGCAACCAATTCAACACTGCGACTAATCGTACACTTCATACAAAAATATACGTAAATGTTACAATAAAAGTTTTGATAAAGTTTTTCTTGTATTTAGAATTCAAATACTTTTATAATATATTTTCTTTTCGAAATTACAAAATGCAAGTTGTTTTTTATTGTAAAATTCATATATACTTATATATGAAGTGTACTATCTTTTTCGATCCAAATCAAAGAGCATGATTTTCTCTATATGTTGGGCATATCTTGAAATATTAAGAAAATAAAGTTATTTGTTGACTATGTGGTTAATTTGGAGTGCTATTGTCTTCTAGAAACTAGGATATATAAATTATTAGTTTCAGGTGATTGTAAACATCAAACCATATGCTAACTTACTTTGTTTATTGTACCAAAACCTATATTAACAATACAGTTTTGTTTTTGTTGAATTAATTTTGGTTCTTCAGCAAATATTGTATGAAGATTCTTTTTTAAGTAGCCTAATGAAGTTGTCCAAATAATATGATCACACATCATGCTTTTCATACGTTGTTCATTTAGATAATTCATTTCGACTAATAATTTTTGATCGTCTTCAATAAATTTTACTCGTGTTACTTCACAATTCAAACGAATACGATTATCATTTGGTATGAAAGATTTTAAATAATTAATAAATGGACGATATCCACCATTTTTTAAATCATTTTCGTATTCACCTTCGAGATCTTCATAGGCAAGATATTCTAAATAGTCGACGAATAGAATTAAATATGAGAAAAAAATGGTAGATAGATTATATAGTTTACCACTTAGATTTAAATCCGATAAAGAAGAACAACTAGTTTCCGTCATTTCTAATTTCATAAAATAATCAATAAAAGGTTGAATTAAATCTCTGGAAAAAGATGAAGAAGATAATAATCGTTTTTGAAATTCTTTAGGTACAATATCAGCAAATGGTATAGGTGATGATGCTGTTCGATCATCATATTTTTCTTCAGCTTTGTCTCTTGCTCGTTCCCACAGATCAGTCGCCTTGTCCAGTACTTCAGATTTTACATTTTTACCTTCGGATGTAACAATCAATGCCTCTATATAAAGTAAAAAAAATATTAATTAACGAATAAAAGTTCACATCAAAATATATATTTGTGATCTATTCTTTGAATACTTCAGCCATGTTTCTCATGCTTGTGTTTTTTTCTAATAAACAGTGTTTTATGGTTTCTAGAAGATATTTTCCATTGATAAGTTTTCACACATAGAACAACAATGGATGGCACATAATCAACGAGACGAAATGTCTTCTTCTATTTCTGGCACTTCTCAACACATTAAAGCACTTCCTTCTGTACAAAAATTACTGTCTTCGTTTTTCAAATAACTTTTTTTATGTCGGCAAAAGCTTTAAAAGATGAGTACCTACTCAATTGATTAATTACGATCATCAAAAAATGAAAAAAAAGCTTTTATAAAGGTTCCGTTAAAATTTCAAATATGCTATTGAAATAAAAAAAATGTGAAAAATCATTTTCTGACAGAATTATATCATGATTCTTTTCCTAATTCTTCTACTCTTCAATGTAATAATCATCCTAGTTTTGTTCTGAATTAAATTCTACATCCAATGGCATGAGAACAAACGTGTCATAGATCAAGGTTCACTTTGGAAAATATGGTTTTCTGTTCGTTCAAAGCCTTTTTCTACTAAACAACAACAGCATAAACTTTGAAAAAGTGTATGGAAACAGAGAGAGAGCACGAAATTTTCTATCACAAATCAATAGATGCTTGCAGAAAGTCGGAAATCGCAGTTAGATAATTGCCTAGGTGTTTATCATTTCAAGTTTGCACCGACAAAGACATTGTTTTTGCAGAGCAGGAAATTCTCTATTGTAGTCTCTAATGTGTTAGGAAGTATCCTAAAAAAGAGGAAAATATTTTGTTCGATTTTATATGCTACCCGTTAGAGACGAGAAACTTATGGAACAATACATTATTTTTTTTTCAATCTAAAGAAATTTTGCGTCTCATGTGTCTAATCCGATCGTCTCATTGTGCACTGTTTCGACAGAATCATTAACAGCAATGAGTTTTTTTTTGTACAGGTTTCGAAAAATTTGATTTTTAGTAATATGGTTACTAGCATCAAGAGTTAATAACATTTACTTCATTTTTCAATTCCTTTTAGTCGTTCGATCAAACAGAACACTTACAAGATCACTAAATAAATATATAATAAAAAGATCTCTATAAGCTGCAATTCCAGATTAAATCAATCATGTGAACATTCTCTTTCCTCTAATTACATATAAATTGACATAAGGAATTAGCTGTACTTATTGTTCACGATATCATTTTTTATTTTTACATACCATCATCAGACTCTTCATCATCTGACAAAAGAATATTCAATTCATCACAAATATCATACACAGTATTTTTCTTGTCACCATGTACATATTGAGCACCCTGACAATAGATTATTTTTTGAATAAATAAAATAACAAAATCAAAGTGTCTATTTACCAAATCGACTGTAAGATTCGGTGCTGATTAATATAGTAAAAAAAAATTAAAATGCAAAAACAAAAATCAATATTAATACCTGCATCAACAGTAAGAATACGACCACCAAGATAATTTTGTGCTTCGACCAATACATAATTTACATCGCGTCCTAAGGTTTTTGCAGCTGCTAAACCTGCTACACCACCTCCAACAATAATTACTTTAACATACTCCATACTTTTTTTTTCCTTTCAATACGAACAAGTAACTAAACGTTGACAAAAACAACAACATACATTACTCAATATTTACATACAAATGTTTACTGTCATAAACGATCAGCTGTATCTTGTTGTGCAGAAATCAAGTTACTTATATACGAAGAAGAAACGAATGAAGGGCACACGTACACTGTCGTCGGTAAATTTTGCATCCAAGACATGCACCGTTTGTGACGCTGAGAAAAAAAAAGAAAAAAAAGCTATTGGCGTTTGTTTTTAACCATTTGATAAAAGAAACTTCCAGACCTGAATTAAATACGAGGTTACGGTATTTATTACAGAAAAAAAGTCTAAAGCTTAAAGGAAAACAAAAAAAAACCAACGTCACAAAAGAAGTATTAATTGGTAAACAAGGTTTCTTCATGTTCTTTGATGTCGAAGAAATATGTTTTGCAAACTATTAATATTCTATTCTTTTTTATTTTCTTGTTAGTAATTTTATAGACACGCAAAGTTTATGTCGGTTATTACGACATTTTAATAATGATTAACAGCTGTTGATGTGAAGAACTAAATATCTTTAAATAATTCATTAAATTGCTTAAAGTCATGTTGGCTGTTATGATTCTGTCTTGCACTCCGATGTTGAATCATACTAGTACATTGAATTATGTTCAATTAAATTAATAACTGACTGACGAATTGCTGAGAATTACAATAAACTATGATAGAATTCAAGGTTATCGTCATGATAAAGTGGTTTTTGTTTTTCTTCTTAATATAGCATTAATTACTTTGATAATCTAATGTGTTAAAAAATGAAAGAAAATCTTCTTTTAACAAACAAATGAAGAATGATGTTATCTATTAAATAGTAGAACGCAAGAATGGAAAAAAGCGGAAGACTGATCTACACTAATGAGTTTGGATTTATATACGCTTGTTTTAGTACTTAAAAGAATGATAACATCTAACTTTTCTTATTGGTATCTTGTAGTGGAATCTTTTCGCTTCAGATTTATATCTGTAAAAAGAAAAAATTTGCAAATATGTGGGTGTGATTATTACGCGAAATGATTTGTTGCAATAGAGACATATTGTTTGATATAGTTTCTATTTACATTCATGACATATCGACACATATGGTGCAAGGACAGAAATAATTAATTTCTAATAACAGTTGCTAATCTTGACTTCTTTGAAAATAAACAATTAACAGGAAATAAAGCTCATGAACGCAATAAACTTTTGCTTGATTTCTATGTGTTCATTGACGCCTTTGCTTATTGATATACTATATGTATTTTCAAGTTTTTTACATTATGCAAAACATTTCCTTTCGTTTATAATTAATTGATATTTTGTTTCCATACTCAAAGTTTTGTTACAGTTGAGAGTATTTTGTTGCCGTTGGCTAGAAAAAATCATTATAGTTGTCCTTGATTCATTCTTCGTCTAGCAGTTGTCAATTAGTTTGCTATCTATTATTTCTTTCGTCGTCAGAGATGAACATTAATTTCAATGTATTAATTCAGTTGATCGGAAACTATGGATGATTATGTCGTTTGCTCTAATTTATTAAGCATTTCCGATATCGGATTTATCATGTTCTTCTTAGTTTAATGGTATTTTTTTATTCGTTGAGAGAGACACAACGGAAAAAAATAAACAAAAATGCACTTCAGTAGAAGTTTGATGATTACTCTTAATCGATAGACTTTGTTGAATACATATAGCGAAAGAATTATGTGTAAAACCAAAAGAAAATATAGAACAATATAAAATAATAATCAGTACAGATGTAAGCCAATGGATGCAGAGGTTTTAAAATATTAGCTGTTGTTGCCTGTTGCTTCTCACAAACAGTGCTTTTGAAATTAACATTCTTCTATTTAAATAAATCTTTAGCTATTTAAAATCGAGCGCTTTTAAAGCCTTTCTTTTGTAATAGCATTTAGTTTATTAATCTTCATCATATTATGAGCTACTCAAAAGAGATAATAAATATACAGATTTTAAATACTTAGTCACATAGTAAAAAAAAAGAAAATACAAAATTCAATTAGAAACCAATTAGTTATTTAAATCATTTAATAGTTGTATACAGTTTTTGGAATAGCTAACTGAGAACTAAGCAAAATTGTTCCAGATGTTTTTCATTGCTATTTTTTAAAGTCTTTTATATACAAAAAATGTGTATCGCGCTTTTGAGAAAGAACTCTTGCCAGATAACATAGCAGAAAACATGTCGCGTACAACATTTAATTGCCAATTTTGTTAATCTTCGCATGTCATATTATTTAATTGTAACTAATGCATTATCTTAGAGACATCTCTAAACCTATCTTATTTTTACTCAATTTAAATATTTAATATTTCATATTAGCAGTTCTTGATTCAAATAAAAGATATATTTCATGATATTATTGTTTTTTTATTCACCCATCTACATCCAACCTTTTCCTTTCTCGCCAAAAAAAACAATCATAATAAATAAGTAGCCAAGTGATATTTAAATAGCTATAAATATTTCATAAAATAGTGCTGCTATAGAAACCGGACAGGTATCTGGTATGTGCCGATATGCTGAAACAACTCTTTGTAAGATATTCAACCAAAATCCTAGGGTATACTGTTACCCAGGCAGACAAAACTTTCGAAAAACGCGTTTAAACGCACAATCGGGAACCGCGACTGTGATCCATTCACGCTCATTATAAAAACGCAAGAAACGACGTTTTTTGTACAAATTAGTCACTTTTCAAGCGTGAAAACGGTGGAAAACTTAAATTTCTAGTGTTAACACGTTCTCTTTTTCTAGATTTAAAAAACGACGTGTGTAAACGCTCAGTTTTTTATATTTTTGCCGTTTTCACGCTTGAAAATTGACTATTTTGCACAAAAAACGTCGTTTCTTGCGTTTTTTTAATGAGCGTGAATGGATCACAGTCGCGGTTCCCGATTGTGCNAATTTTTAAATGAATGCAGTGGTAATAGAAAAAAACTGATTTTCCAATTCTGACTTCAAACTTTGCATAGAAACAGATCTTAATCAGAGTGCCTACTTTTACTGTAAAGGTATCTTAAGATACGAACAGTGACCAGGAACTATTCTTGTTAAGGACTGTTTCTATGCAAAGTATCAAGTCAAAAATCAGTATTCCTGAATGAGACCACGGCATTCATTTGAAATATGCCGTAAATTTGCAGTATATCAGCATTAATAGACTATGAACATAAATTGTTTTCAGGATATTCATAGCACATTGGGTTCTACATAATCCACGTAGTCTAGATTCACAAGTGATTAAACAGTAAAAGGATTTTCCTCGTAAAGCTTCAATAATTTGTACATTGACTGCTAATCCTTTCTTTTCTTTATATAGATTGTATATAACTAAAGTAAAGAAGTTGAATTGTGTGTTATAAACTTCTTTTATAACTGTGACATAGGATTTTCTACAGTAATACTTCATTGATGACATTTGCTTATAGAACAGTTATTAATCAATGCAAACAGTGAAAAATATATTTTTAAATATTATTGAATTAGTAACTGATGAAGCTGTGCACAGTATGTAGAATAAATCATTCATCATCATGAAATGAGACTATAATCAATATGATGATAGAAATTTCCAATGACAATTATACTCAGTCTATTCAAAATCTTTTTCTAAAATGTCATTACTTATTAATAGATATTCATCCAAACTGTTTGGGTCATGTCTTTGCCTAAATGAAGAAAAACACCCCTACCTACTAAACTACATAGTAAAACATTTTTCCATCGGTATAAATTTGAAGTAGAAGAATAATATTAGAGAATGTCAAACGAAGGATTTCAACAACTTTGTCAGAGTACCTGATAGAGATCAATCACTCATTAAACTAAACTGTTCATAGAGAATACATTGTTTAGAATGAAAGACAAAAACTAAAAGTTACAAGATAATTAGATAGAGAAATTTTTTCTCTATAATTTCATTTTGAAATCAAATTCTAATGGTCGTCATTACGTTCTAAAAAAATCTTTACAAATGAGTATGTTTTTTCTTACTCATTATCATTTCGAATAGTAGTTATACTTGGAGTCGATGGACGAGATGAATGTACATGTTGCATATGTAATTTTAAACTTTGATCTTTTTCAAAATTTTCACCACATATATGACAACGAAATAAGGCTGTTGTAGTTGGTAAAGATGGTGGTACAACAAAACATTTACGAATATGAAAATTATATTGTTTATCAGCCGTAAATTTTTTTAAACATTTTTTACACTAGAAAAAAAAAAATATTTGAAAACGATCGAGTTAATTTGATTTAACAAACCTGTAATGAAGGACTGTTCATTTCTTCATGATATGCTAAGTGTACACGATAATTTTGTATTCGTTGAAATTTACTTTTACATATATGACACTAAAAGACAAAAGCGAATAAAATTTTTATTCTTTTTATTTTTTTAATTTTTATTTTACTTTAAATGGATGTGTGCCAACATGACTAAGTAGATGTCGACGAAATAATTGATCAAGTATTCGAGGACTTTCCGTTTCACTAGATAAAACAAATATTTACCAAAAACTATTCGCTGTCACTTTGAATAAATGTTTTTTTTTTTATACAGACATGATATCTGTATGAAACTCATGAATAGATAACTGCGATAGAAAGATGGTTAATAAAATTAAGTGTTATATTACTCAAGAACTATTCTCTCCTCGAAGAATATTCTATAGCATTGAAATGTAACTAACTGCTATGTGTTAACTTATATGCAGCTGATCCTATACTCTGGATAAGATCAGACAGAACTTTCCTTGAAGCATCGTGCTTTAGCATGTATAGACAAGTAGATTTCATCTCTCGTCAAGTTTCATGGTTATGCAAGTTCTTAGATCGTTTATTAGGTATACCTTTCAATTCTTGCATTACAATGTGGTAAAAGACATCGATATGATCGTCGACGAAAAACAGATGCTGTTTCAAGTGGTTTCAATGTTAAATCTTGTAAATGTCCACTACCATGTGAAACAAAATCTTCATAAGCATCAAATTCAGCTGAACATAGTACACAACGATATATTCGAGAAAATAATTTATGAATATCATTGATCTAAAATAACAAAAAAAAAAAATTTGGTTGTTGTTATTATTATTTATAATTTCAAAAAAAATACTTTATTCATCGTTTGTACATTTGTTTTTATTGTTGTATCATTCATATTTTGTACAAGTGATGCACATTTATCTGCTGTATTATTTTCATTTGATACAACAGTAAATTCAATACCAAATATTGATATATTTGAACCATAAAATTTATTTAATTGATTATTTTCATCTGCATTATTATTATTATTAGTTATTGATGCTTGTGCAATAACATGTTTTACTGCCGGATTTATATGAACAGTTGGTGTTATATCTGTTTTTCGAACAATATACACATTTGATGATGATGATGATGTTTGTTCCGTAGGACGTGTTGCATTACTTAATCGAATAACACGTACAACACGACGTTGATTTGTATTTGTATTTGTTTGAATAGGTGCTGTATCATTTCGACGTATAATACGTACACATTGAATATTTGATTGAGATGATGATGATGATGAAATAATAGGTGATGATGTTGATAAATCTGGTAGATTTTTTTCATTAAATATGTGATCATCATGTGTTGATGATATTATATTATTAGCAAGATCAAGACCATCAAGAAATGAAAGATTCGTATCATCTTTAGATTCAGAAAAAAAATTTGTATTAGATTCGATTATTTTTGGTGGAATATTATTATTATTATTATTATTATTTATTGTTGTTGTTGTCGTTGTTGTTGATGATGGTAATGAAAAATATTCATCATTAAAATCTTCAAATGTTGGTTGAGATAGAATTAATGGTGTTGAAGGTGAAAATGAATTTCGACGAGATTTAGTTAATGAGATTGTAGAATTAAGACTATTACGACGTAGATTATTTGTTGTTGAATTATGATGAGAATGATATAGTGGATAACTATTTAACATGTTGTTTTTCCTAATCTGAAAACAAAACAAAAAAAAAAAAAAGAATTCTATTTTCATTTGTTATTTTTCAGAATTTAATCGTTTCTTTTTTTTTTTCTTTTTTTCGTTTTTTTTTCTAATGAATTATTTTCAGCTAAAATTTCTTGTTCAAGAAGACGATGTTTTCGTTTATTGATTTTTTCTGCTTCACCAAAATCTTCTTCATCAAGTTGAATTTCAACTTGACTACGAGTCATTGAGACTTCAACAAGAAGTTTAAGAACTTCTTTTTCTTTTATATGATATTCTATTAATGGTTTATTTATACGATCTTCTATTTTGTGCATTAATTTTACATCATATTGTGTTACAAATGTTATAGCAGTACCACTACGACCTAAACAATGAAATATAGAAAAATTAATTTTGAAAATTTTCATAAACTCTTAATTTAATAGTTCAAGAATTTGCTAACGAGAGAACCCTCTCTAGGTGTAAAATCATCTGTCGACCGAGACACTGTTCATTCGATGAATGTAGATGTAAATATATATATACAAAACTTCGAATATTTTATATATCATTGAGAATTTTATTCGTGAAAAGTTTAAAGTTGAAACTTGACTTTTTATGCGATCATAATCTCTTTTGAAAAACTCATCTCGAGAACAAAACCCTGGAAAGCTAAACGATTCTATAACTCATCAAATAAATATTGTCTCGGTTAAAAATCAGTTTGACACTAAGAGAGGTATTCTTATGAGTTAAATTTAAAAAAGGTTCGCAGTTGCAATACTATCAGGTACCCCAAAAGTTTTGCAACATATTTTTTTTTGTATATATTCGGGCTTAGAAATCGCACATGATCTTAATGATGAAGTCATTCTAACAAAAACCCGCCATTTTAGTTCTAATTGAACTCAACACGATGTTTTGATGAGTTTTCAAGCCAGCTCTATCTATTTACTGAAAAATCAAGTAACAGAATTTCAATGTGAAATGTAGCCGATACATAGGTCTTATGATTTTTAGCATATCTTGAAAGCTTCAGCTTAATAGATGTTTTTTTCCTCTCGAGATATTGAATTTTCAAGCAAGCCTATAGGAAACGAGTATTTCTTTTTTGAAACTCAATATCTCATCAAAAGAATATTCTTTTCGACTAAGATATAGTTTCACGCGCTGTTTCTGAATACACGATTGATTTTCAATAAAAAAATTCTTTGGAGTCCGAAAAAATCAAGACTTCTAGGAAAACCAACTATATGGTATAGAAGCGAGTAAATTCTAAGTGTAGTGATAAAGAATATAGATTGACACGCGTTAATTTTTTTGAGCTTAGCCATTCTGAGTTGTTCTATTCCACTTCAAATTCGTAACAAAAGCTTTTACGCTATTCAATAGATGAAACAGTAACTTTCACTTTTTATCTATTCTTCACTTGCATGCACACTGTGCTGTACCTGAGCCTTGAAAAAATGTAGACCCACAGCTCTCTATTTTTCATATTCTTCTATAACTCGAATGAATTCTTTGATTTCAGTAAGAGAAAAACAAATAATGTTAACATACCAGCACGAGCTGTTCGTCCTACTCGATGAACATATTCTTTTGGTACAAATGGTACATTATGATTAATAATCAGATCAACACTAGGAATATCCAAACCTCTAGACAGAAAAACTACATAAAATTGATTCGATATTATCGAATTCTTTTACCTTGATGCTACATCAGTAGCAAATAAAATACGAACTTGAAGAGATTTAAATTTTGCTAATGAAGCTAAACGTTGTCGTTGTTTCATAAGTGAATGAATTTCAACAGATGGCATATGAAATTTTCGACACATCATAGATAAAATTTGACAATCACGACATGTACTAGTAAAAACAATAGTTGAACTACTATGTTTTTTAGCTTTTTTTTCATCATCATCATCATCATCATTGTTACCATGATATAAAGATAATAGATGAAATAGGTAAGCATCTTTAACATTAGCTGGTACTAATAAATAATATTGATCCAACTTATCTACTGGTTGATGTCTAATTAAAATATAACATAGGTCTTTTCTTTTCTTTTCATCAAAAATTCTTACAATAAATTTCCATCGAATACAAATGGTTTTCGTTCTGATATTGATTGTACTTTTTTAATTGTATCAGTTATTGTTGCACTAAATAGAAGTGTTTGTCGTTGTTTTGGTAATATTGAAAATATTGTTTGTAATTGTTTACCAAAATTATCTTCTAATAAACGATCAGCTTCATCAAGCACCTATAGGAAAAAAATATATAGATAAATAAATGAATTTTACACATAATGCTTTATTTCTTTTTTTGTTTTTTTTTTTTTGTTACCAAGAATTTTATTTTATTCAATGAAAATTCAGTACCACTTTCAATATGATCAGCAAGACGTCCTGGTGTAGCAATAACAATATGTGGACTTTTCGTTAGAGCTGAATTTTGAATCATCATATCTTCATGAGAAAAATTATTTAAAAAAAAAGACAAAACAGATTAAATCGTCATTGACTTACCCATACCACCGGTAATTACACAATCTTTCAAGCTTAATGGTTTACCAAAAACACGAAATTGATCAGCAATTTGATAAGCTAATTCTCTAATGAAAACGAAAAAAAACAAATATTGGCTTTTTTGTAATACAAAAATATACCGTGTTGGTGTGAGAATAAGTGCAAAAATACCATAAATATCATCACTAAGTACATCAAGAATAGGTAACGCAAAAGCAGCTGTTTTACCAGAACCCGTTTTAGCACATGCTAAAATATCTTGACCTATTGAAAATGTAATTTTAATTAAATATTAAGAAAATTATATGTATACCTTCAAGAATACGAGGTATACATGCATGTTGAACAGGTGTTGGATGTTCAAAGCCAAGTAAACGACATTGACTTTTTAACCATTTTTTTATTGGTAATGAATCAAATGATGATGATTCAACAAAATCTTTTCGTAATTGTGCTTCTTCTTCATTGTCAGTCATTCTTTGTCTGAAAAGTCAAAATATAAAATTGTTTTTATTTTTGATTGAAAAATTATATTGTAAAATTTTCTTTTCAAATAAATAATCTTAAAAATTTTTAGTTTCTTAATTAATGAAGTTTTATATTAATTTTAGTTAGTCTTACGTTGGTAAACTATATGACCTAACTGATTCAGTCAGTCCATCAGTGTTTATTGGCTAATAGATTTTACAAAAACATAAGCTCGACAATAGATGGCACTACTAATTTCGTTAATCAAAAGACTTTGTTTTCATTCGTCATATAATGTGACCATTTCTCAGTGTTCTATTCAGACATTTTTTTTTTATCATATATTTCATTTTTTTCTTTCATATTTTTTTAAATATTAGCATAATACTATTCCATTAATAATTTTTTTCGAATTCGTTTTGATTGTTTAGCCTTACATGAAACAAATATGCACTTATATCAAACAGTAATTCACATTATTAGTGTTTCACTTAGTGCATCAAACATACGTAAGGAATGAAGAAAAAAGTGCAGAGAAAATGACGTATGAATGGATATTTCAAAAGGTTACAGTTGAATAGTTTTTGCTGTAATTTGCATGATATAATTTACTTCTCTTTTTTCCCTATGGGTGATATATCATGATCAGTGACAAAAAAGCCTATATGATGAGTAATCATTGATTATTCGACGATAATAGTTCCGATTTGAATATAAACGTGGAAAGAATCTGATTTTATCTAAATAACTAAACTGATTATGGGTAATAGCTTCAAACGAAAAAAAGGTACTGCTCAAGTTGTTCCACAACAGAGTCCAGTATATGTGTTTTCTCAACCACAACAACCAGTTCAATACAATCCAGCTATTGTTCAACGACAACCGCAAGTAACTTTTCAAGGTGGATTACCGTACTCATCACCATTTATTACAAGTCAAACAACATATGAAAATGATATTTTTCTTTCAAGTTTAACCGGTTGGTCTATACAAGATATTGAACGATTACGGCAAGAATTTTTAAATTATGCTAATCTGTATGGCGTAATAGATCGTGATGGATTTCGAAAACTTTATATTGCTTCATTACTTAATACGACATGGCAAGGAGTTGAACTTAATACTGAAGCAGCTTTTCGTAGTTTTGATGTAAATCAAACAGGAGCATTAGATTTTAATGAATATATTATGGCATGTTTACGTATGATTAGAGGAATGTAATAAGCTACTAGCGCATTCCTCTTATTATCATTAACTAAACATTACTTCATTCAATTTATATATATTTTTTGACAATATTGTTTAAATAAAAAAAGAATTACTTTTTTTATTCCTGTATAGTGACGTACGAAAGTTTGTTGTACTTGTATTTTTGATTTTTCTTCAAGATAGTCGGTCGACGAGCATGATTTTATTGTATGAAATAAAAATTTTTCGAAAAGTTTCCATCCTATTCAGAAAAGTAGTATTGGAGTTGTCAATTTTTCTCAGTCATTCTTCTAAGCACTTTTTTTTAGAGCCTTTGAATTACTCACTTCTAATAGAGATTTCTTTTAGCTACACAAATGTTTTTTCAAATTCTTGCTGATTATTACTATGAAGAAGAAAATTTTTAAATACGAATCAGTCTGAACTTTTGTTTACTATTATATTTGTCAGATTAAAAGAATTGTTCATTTTAGATGTCTAACATTGATCATAATAATGATGATGGTCTTGGAGAATATCGTCTAGCATTAGCTACTCAAGCTCCTGAAAATTCTCTATCTAAACAAGAAAAACGTGCAGAATTACGTTCACGTTTTTTAAATGTTCTTGAATATTTAAAAACTAATCAAACTATTTCACCTATTGAACTTGATTTTTATCGAGAATCATCATTAATTGCTGCTCGTTGTCTTAGTATAGATTCAAATTTTTCTCAAATATTCGTACAAGATTTACAAACATATATTGGTCATATGCCAACAGCATTGATTCGTACAAACGATCTAACAGCTATTTCATTTACAATTAAATCATAATGACAATGACGATTGAAGATCAAACAATTGCAGCAGCATTAAAAGAAAAAACACCTTTTGTGGTAGGATTTTTGTTTATTTTTTATTTTTTCATTTGATTGTTAAGAATATTAAAAGTAAAAAATAAATAAACATACAAAAGTGAGAAAAAAAAGATAAATATATTATTTCTAGTATATTGATTCGTGTCTAACTCAATCAATCGATGAAGATGATGAACAATATGAAGGTTGTTTATGTTCATTGAATGATACTTGTACAAATTGTTCATGTGCAAATCGTTTTGGTATTAATTATAATTCATTAAATTGTTTAAATATGAATAAAAATGGTCCAATATTTGAATGTAATTCTGAATGTCATTGTTCATTTGAAAATTGTCAAAATCGTGTTAGTCAAAAAGAAGATCAATCAAAAAATATTGAAATTATTTCAATATCTAATAAAGGTTATGGTGTTATTATTAAGAAACCTATTCTTCATTCTGGTACATATATTGGTGAATATATTGGTGAAATTTTATCAGAAAATGAAGCTCATAATCGAATATTATTAACTAAAAATTATGAACATAATTATTTATTACTTTATAATGAACATCAATCAGAAAAAATAATAAAAACATTTATTGATGCACGTTATTATGGAAATTGGACAAGATTTATAAATCATAGTTGTAATCCTAATTTACATATTGTACCTATACGAATTGATCAACCAACACCACCACATTTAGCTTTTTTTGCATTAAGAGAAATTGAAGCAAATGAAGAATTATCTTATAGTTATGGAACAACAATTGATGAAAAATATTCTAAACCATGTTTTTGTTCAAGTACATCATGTACTGGTTTTATGCCTTATCAACATACAGATTTAAATTAATTAATATCTATATTTGATTATTGTTCCGAACATTTTTTTTGATAACTATATGAACGAAAATGAATAAAGAAAACAAAATATAGTTCACACGAAAATTAGTTAATCAAAGAAAAAATTGAAACGCTCCATGATAGTTCCATTAAATAAGCTATTTTTTTTAGCGATGATGAAGGAATGTTGCTGGTTCATATCCTTAAGAAAAATATTGAAAAGAATCGTTTAATGTATCATTGTAGATTTCGGGAAGGAAATGGAGTCTTTCTCGATTATCTGTAAAAACACTTTCGAAAGAGGATATGTCCGGCTCACCAATAGCTTAGGGTTCCATGTTTCGCGAAATAGTAATAGATCACCTGCTCAAAACAATTTCTGAAAGATTTGGTATTTCATAAAGTTTGCACCGAAACGTTGAGTTTTCTTCTCCAGGACTCCAGCATTCTGATAAAATTAGAATTTCATATTTTCGCTTTGAAACTGTGCCGTGAGCATGGCCTCAAAGAGACTAACTTGTGCATAAAGTTTCAGAGTCTTTTGCATGCAGTATCGCCGAGATGTCAATTTTTTGAAAATCTCTATGTTTTACACAATATTCATGGAGAAGTGTCAAAATTTTGAGAAATTGATATGTCGAAAATATTGCATACAGGATTTCAGGTCAAAAATTTGCAGCTGAAATTTTATCGAACAAATTCCATCCGAGAGAACAAAATCCAACGTCTCAGCTAAAACTTCCCCAAAGAGCTAATCCTTTAAAGATTATTTTGAACATATGATCTACTACGATCTTGTAAAATATAGAACCCTAGACAATGGATGAGTCAGGCAGATCTTCTTTCGACGAAAGTGTTTTTTTTTCTGATGATCGAGAAAGACCGTATTTTCGTGTTGGAATCTGCATTGATATATCGAAACGATTCTTTTCAATATTTTTGTTAAGGCTATGAACCATGAACACTCCTCTATCATCGGTAAAAAAGAAATCAGCTTATTTAATGGAAATGTGACGGAGATATTCAATTTTTACTTCGGTTAACTGACTTTTAGATCATCTTGTACTTTCAAAGTAATATCTTTTCAATTTATCTGGTAGAAATGATAAATATTTTCTTCTCAGTCGATACGGGATTGGGGGTAGGCATATGCAGGATCAAGAAATAAAACTTTACCGAGACGATAATCTGACACTATATGATATCCTTAACTCAATGATCTTTCAAGTGAAGTTTTTCGTACATCGAAAATCAATTTACTATTTTCATGCTAATATCTTGTAATACAAAAAAAGACACATCATGATGAATGAGCCGACATGAATACAAATGAGATCTGTTAATATTAAATATTAATTGTATTTTGTTAATCCTATTCACTGGATGTTGCTATGTCATCTATAGACAATCGTCTTTTTTTCGTTTGTGAATATGATTGTGATAAATTCTTTGTTAGTACAAGTTTCCTTGGAATAAATGATGGAGAAATTGTCTCTTCTGATTTGATTCACAAAATTATTTTAAATAAGCTAAATCTTTATTTAAGAACATGATTTTATCTATTTTTCGGATAACTGTTACATCTGAGTAGACATGTGTGAGACTACAAAAAAACATAGTGTTGCATGTGTCTAGTTGGCCGAGTGAAGAAATTTTTGCCATTTTTTCATGTTCGGTCTTTTTTTTTTTTTATAGAGAACAGTTAATTAACAACAAGTTTTTCATGATGCGATATCTCGTTTCTAACTTTTATGTGCAAAAACAAGATAAGAACAGTTGTAAATAAAATAAAATGAGACAATTACTATAGCCTTGTGAATAAAGTAAGAGTAGTAAAATCAATTCTTTTCTTTCATACAGATCCATATGAAAGTAAATAGGTATAAAGTTTTATAAACAAAAAATCTAAATTTAAATTTGTTTACCAGCAAAATATATTTATTAAGATTTAAATTAATGTTTTATTACACTTCAAAAATGTAAACATTAGCTGGTGGAGATGTTCAATGATGCAAGTTCATCAATTTTTCTAGCAAGAGTTAATTTTTGATGATTCTAGAATTGTGTGACAGGATCAAATTAAATGGAATGTTTAGCAGAGTCAAAGCTTTTTAACAAATGCATTATTCATCGATAGACTGTTAGTATAAAATTGATAAAAAAAAATGATTGTTTCTAATAAAGACAGATTTAGAGTGCCGTGTCCACACCAAAACGTCCATTTTAATAATAAAATGGAAGATTTTTGAGATAAACATACTGGAATTTCGTCAAGAAACATTGAAGACAATCCTATATGCTATTGAGTGTATATGTCATGAAGGACGCAATTCGATACATCGTGATTAAATTTATTGATTGATATATCACATGACCATGTTTCATGTTAATGGGAAGTGCAGACAAAAATGACGTATTTTTTCTCGAAATCAATCTTTGCACAAGTTTTTTTAGCATATTTCGTTATAGTGAACTGTATTCTTTTGATTATGTTTTTAAGAACTTGACACTTCTTCGAATAAACGGAAGAACTGTTTTTAAATAAGATCTAATTCTATATAAAACCTTGTCTGTTTGGAAAACGTCTGATAATATTTGAAGATTTTGGTCTTTCCAAAAATGAATAAAGGAATAATTTCGAATCTACTTCAAATAAAACAATCTTTGATTCTGTATTCCAAAGTATAGCGAAAAGAAATTTGTACAGGCCTAGCGTAAATTTTGAATCTGAACACTACGATTTACAAGCATAAAAGAAGTCTCGTAACTTTACTTTCATATCTAACAATTGTGGGAAGCTTCATGAAAATTCTCTGTATTTTATCTAAAATTCATTTCAGATGATTGGGGGGGGGGGGGGGGTAAGATAACGCAGGGATACGTAATAAGTGATAATAAAATAAATATAATTATGTTATTAGTCTGAAATTAAATTCCATATGCATTAATGGATATTTCTATAAATTAATTCTTATTGAAATATGCCAAAACAATTTAAGTTTGTCATATAATCTGATGAAATATTCTGTTATTGCACCATTCAAACATTATAACCTCGAAATGAAGGTCAAAAAAGCTGTTTTTTCCTTTACTCTCTATACAATCCATCGCTCTAACATATGACGCTATAGAAACGATTAATGCATGCAGTAACCGCACCATCGTTTTTTTTTTTCTTTCTTTCTATATTCTGACAGCCATAGCTTCAATGCATGGTCGTGTTATAGTATTTTTCAAAATTATTCTCTTTTCTTCGTGTTCACTCGTCACTAAATCAACGTCGACACAAACACATAACACGCAATAGGAAAGAGTACAATATTATTCATTCATTTGCTGGTATTTATTCGGTCGTATTTTTTAACTTTTGTATTATAAAATGACGAAAGGTTTAACAGATAATACTTCACCATTAGAACTATCTAAACAAGAAGAATTAGTTCGTCAATTATGGTTAAATACGGATTGTGTTTGTTTTGATGTGGATTCAACAGTATGCGTCGAAGAAGCTATTGATGAATTAGCTAAATTTCAACAAGTTGGTCCATTAGTTGAAGCTATTACACGTAATGCTATGGGTGGTAATATGAGTTTTCGTAAAGCATTACAAGCACGTCTTAATCTTATTCAACCAACACATCAACGTTTAGAACAATTTCTACTAAATCATCCATCACAATTAACTGATGGTATCGTTGAACTTATTAATTTATTACATGAACGTCAAATACCTGTTTATTTAATAACGGGCGGTTTTCATTCTATTGTTGATCCCGTTGCTAAATGTTTAAATATTCCATTGACAAATGTATTTGCTAACCGATTGTTATTTAATAATGATGGTTCATATGCTGGTTTCGATGAAAATGAAATGACATCAGATTCTGGTGGTAAAGGACATGTTATTGAATATCTTAAAAATAAATATAATTATAAACGTTTAATAATGATTGGTGATGGTGCAACCGATATGGAAGCAAATGCTGATGGTTTTATTGGTTTTGGTGGAAATATAATTCGAGAAAAAGTACGTGATAATGCACCATGGTTTGTAAATTCATTTTATCAACTTATTGATGAACTTCAAAATAATACAATTAATTCTATATCACAAACAAATTCTCATCATCAACATGTAACTACGAGAAGATATTCAACTGAAATACAAGCTAATTAAATTAATTTAAATATTTTTCTATTTATCTGGTTGTCGTATTAGATTAGAATTATATATATTTATATGATTGTTTGATTTCTTATCACAAAAAAAACAAGAAAATGAAAGACAAAGATATGTGGAATTATTATTTGGAACTTCAATTTTGAATGACGCATATGGATGCAAATGCTGAATGCAACATTTTTGTGATAAAAAAAAAAAACTACGGAAAATGATAACGAGAAATTTTTTTTTCGTTTTCAAACTGTATATGTTTGGTTTTTTACTGAACATATAATGTTGGAAAAATCATGAGGCGAATATAATCTGTTTGTGGAAAGAGGGTGTAATGTGACTTTTTCAATAAAATTTAGTTCCATACATTAATCTCGAATCAATCTTCTCACATAATCATTAGAGTCTTATATTGAAGGCGGATTTGATGTAAGTTATAGAAACTTCAAAAATTCTATTGTATTTCTTTCTTATGTAGCATTTATTTTTTGTCAATCCCATAGGCATATAACATGAAATAGATTAACATCTCCACCTTCGTTATTAGATGTTTTTTCATCATGTTCACGCAATATTAAATTATATAATATCGCCGCACAATGAACAACAATATCCAAAATTTTTCATTTACAATAAGTATTCTTGTTCTTTAAAGGTCTAAGAAAATTCTTGACCGAAAAAAAAGCCGAGTTTCTATCATCTTAAAGGAAAGACCTATGGAATGAATCGTAAACTTCTTGCTCTACCGTTCTATATGAAGATCTTTGTTTTAATAGTTTTTCTGTTGAGAAAAAGGATGTATACTCTGTCAAATAAGAATTTAATATGATTGCTTAACTTATGGGTGTCATTCTGTCTGTTATGTCTAGTTGATATCACGATTTACTTTAACTTTAACAAGTTCGTTTACATATGTAAAAAATTTTTAAAATATATACATTTGCATTTCTAGATAAGAAATAAATATTGCGTGTTTTACTTTCTCATACTTTTTAATGCTTTGATATATTTTTGCATTTGTTTTTTTACATCCGAAAGTGTAAAATATAATGAGACATTACAATACGAATGTACAAAATATGTTGCCTATTCTTGACCTCAGTATTGATTTTGAAGGACTCTTCTAATTGCCACTCAAATTTGAAATGAAATTAATAACATCGATTATTTTCAAGGAAATAATATAAATATTGAAAAATTATTTACATTACATTCTACTTCTTTGTCTTTCCATTACTAATCAGTCTAACGAATCATCAAAACAGCTTAGTCGAAACAAAACAGATTGTTTACATTATTTAGACTATTGTGGACTAAGTTGACGATACACTCTCAAGAAAGTCGATTAGTCTTGATGAGCACATATAATAGTTTAGACTAGTGAGAATCGCTTTATTTCAAATAATTTCTGATTACCTGGTAGATGGATGGAAGTCACTCTATGATTTAGATGGTATAAACTGACGCGAGTCTATCTCTATGTCATGGTCTACCGTCAGCATACCCGTAAAATATTGAATAATGTTGAGTTAGATGTTCAAATATTCTTTTTCTCTTGTACGAACTATTATCCATTTCAAAATATAAGAGCCGTGGCCGTTTTTTGAATAACTTTTGACAGGAACAAGATAGAGAGGTGCGGTTTTCGCCATTAGAAAGAGAAGACTCAGGCACATCAATGCATGCTAAAATATGATTGGTTAGCAGTGGACCAATCAGGTGCATTCTCGATGGACATTTTGAGCACACTTCTCTGGAGCCATTTCTCAACTTAACTCCATTTGTTAATTTAGTTTTTGGTAGGAAAAATTGTTCTCTTTCGATCTACGCAAAGCCGACCTTCCTAGCTTGTTCCGTTCAAGAGTTATAAGGGTTTTCCTGAGACCCCTGATTTCAGCCAATTGACCTTGGATCAATCAGAAAACCATCTGGAACGGGGTAATTCATCATGCTGAGTCGAATGGTGATATTTGTTTTTGGATTTGAAACCATCTTACACTGTTATTTTAGAAATTTTCTACATTTCACAATATCTACCGCTGTCTCACATGAACCCACATTTTGGAAATATTGAGATAACACCGTAAGATGATTTCGAATCCAAAAACAAATATCACCATTCGACTCAGCATGATGAATTACCCCATTCTAGATGGTTTTCTGGTTGATCCAAGGTCAATTGGCTGAACTCAGGGGTCTCAGGAAAGCCCTTATAACTCTTGAACGGAACAAGCTAGGAAGGTCGGCCTTGCGTAGATCGAAAAACAACAACTTTTCCTACCAATAACTAAATTAAAAATACAGTTAAGTTGAGAAATGGCTCCAGACAAGAGGGCTTAACATGTCCATTGAGAATGCACCTGATTGGTCCATTGCTAACCAATCATATTTTAGCATATATTGATGTGCCTCAGTCTTCTCTTTCTAGTGGCGAAAACCGCACGTCTCTATCTGGTTCCTATCAAAAGTTATTCAAAAAAGGGCCACGGGTCTTTTTTTTTGAAATGGATAATAGTCCGAGATACTGAAAAACCCCGTTTGTTCCGTCCTGCAGGACACTTGGGCCTATTCCGAAAAATTTTCCGGACGGGACAAATGGGATTCGGGACAACGTAGAAAAAAAAATCACTGTTCCAAATTGTTTTAATCTTTATATCAAAACATCTTGTACACTTTAAATTTTTTATTTCTAACAAATATCTTAATATTTTATGTGACTCTTGTTTCTTTTTCTTCGTTCTTTTCCTGTTTTTTTTCTTAATTCACGTTCTGGGTGTGGATGTGTTGCAAGAGGGCTAATTTTTCTTTAAGAATACCTACACGTACACCCACACCATATTTTATTTATTATTTGATATTCTCAGATAATCAAAGCTCTTTATGTGTAATGAAAGAAAAGAAAAAAAGATGGCACATTCGCGTACATTTATATGCGCATAGAAACTTAATCAATGATCCGATAGCAGCACCTTCTCCACGTATGAAGATTTTCTTTTTTAAAAATACCTATTTAAATATAACGTTTTATTAAACATGAAACCAAAATTTTTCTTTTTCTAGCAAGAAATTTATCGAAAATAAAGCTATTTAAAAAAAAAGATACTTTTTCAGATATTTTTTTTAATTTAAATTCTATATAAGAAAACCATGATTGGTTACACAAACCGTTCTATATATTTAGATAAAAATATATATTCTAAAGTAAAACTTTTCAATTGATAGACTTAAACAGTTTTACACAGTAAATGTAAATCAAAATCTTTTGAAAACATTTTTCACAAATATTATATGCTCAGACATAAGCAAAAAAAGATTTTTTGATTAGAAATCTTCGTCGATATAATTAGGTTAAAGCCAAATACGTAGCTAGTCGTATCTACGANTTCTGCGTCGTCAACTGGAGAGCTCGATGAATAATCAGGCATAGAATCTGTTAAACCTGGAATATATTTCACATTGAAGTCATAGTCTGAAACTTTTAATCTCCATCTTTCATGTCGTTTATTAATTTGAACTTTTTGATTTAATTGTGTTAATGCTTTATGTTCAGTTTTCCGTATAAATTTAATTTCACTTAAATATTTATGCCATCTATCTAATGCACAAACTTTAAAAGGAAATCTATTATTTGGAAGTCGCAATACGAAATCAGTTGCAAGAAATTTTTCAGTTGTTCGAAGGCTTTAATTTCTTCAATGGTTAATGTAACAATAGTTGTTTGCCATTTATTTTGCTGAGTTCGTGTAGTTGGGACTAATTTTCTAAGTGGTTCCACGATTTGAGACAAATTTAGTATAAATTTCCTATAATATTCAGCTGCTTTAACAAATTTTCAAGCTTCATCTGCAGCTTGTGATAATCTAGTATTTAAGAAACCATTTATATTATGAGGACTTGGACGAATCTCGCCATTTTTTATATTGTATTCAAGATAATTTGTTTGAGTTCGAGAAATTTCATATTTGTCTGGATTAAGATGGAAACGAGCATTTATTAATATTTTACAAATTTCGTCAAGATATAATAAATGTTCCTCAAATGTTGTCAAATATATAACTACATTATCGATATAAGTTAATGCATACTTCCATCTTGCGGGTTCTAATATATGATTAATGACACGTCGGAAAGTTGCGGATCCGCTGGTCATTCCTTGTGGAAGCACAGTCTATTTAGTATAATACATTGCATCAGATAATTGATGGAAAAATTTCGCCGATTCGAAGAAGTGGAAACGCATCTTTAATTGTAATAGCATTTAAACGCCGATAATCAATACAAAAACGCATACTTTTGTCTTTCTTCTTAACAAGAAGAGCAGATGATGACTACGTGGAAGTTGATTCTTCGAATCGATCACGTTCTAATAATTTTTGTGTTTCTTGAAATTTAATGTCTTGATCTTTATGTGAAGCGGGATATTGTTTCGAATAAATAGCTGGATGATTACCAGTTCTAATTGCCGATTGCGGAGGAATATTAATAATCGATGTTATAGGATCAAATAATATTTTATTTCGCAGTAAGATATCTTGAATTGCTAAACAATCTTTAGAATTTTGTATATATTCAGTCGATTCGAGTATTTGTTTTCGAATTCATTCAGAATAACATTGTGCTCGTAAATGTTTTTGTAAATAATTACCAGATAAAAAATATTCATTGCAACAATGACAAATAATATTTAATTTTTCTTGATTTGAGTTACCTTTCGTGTTTAAGACAGCTCTGTTGTTAAATTTTTTGTAATGTCGAGATGATGATTGATGACGTTCATGTAAGAAAGAATTTTGTGTTGTTGAAATTTGTGTAGTTGCATAATAGTACAGGGTCTCCTATAAAAATGTATATACTTTTCTGTTTGTCGATTTCTTCTTTATACATTAATAGATAGATCTCATATTTTGAGTACAAATACTAGGCAGTAGCAGTCAAGTAAGTAGCGTATCATTAGTATTGTACTGTAGTATTTTGTTGAAAAATGAACGAACACACTTTGCCTACTTTTGTGTTATTGTATCGGGTTCTTTTTGTTACACTCAGTTCTTTATCTTTTGAGCCAAAAATTACGAAATTGATGCAATTTTATCAACTTCCTTATACGAGAAATGAAATGGAACAATCAGTGAAATCGCATTTGTTTCGTCATTTTTGATTCAAAAGATGAAGAACTGACTGCAACAAGAAGAACCCGATACAATGACACAAAAGTAGGCAAAGTGCGTTCGTTTAGTTTTCAACAAAATACTACAGTACAATACTAATGATATGCTACTTACGTTAGTTGACTGCTACTGCCTAGTATCTATACTCAAAATATGAGATCTATCTATTAATGTATAAAGAAGAAATCAACAAACAGAAAAGTATATACATGTTTTTGGGACACCCTGTATGTAAAACTTTTTCATTTCTTTTTCTATTTGAATTATGTTGAAAAGTCATCTCCTAGCAAAAACAAAACTGATATTTTGGGTGTGGGTGTGGGTGACACTAACACTCACACCCTCTCTCTTTTTCTTCAATAGAAGATCATCAGATGTTTTATTATCTTCAAATAGATAAATGTTCTGTGAATCTTTTACTAAAGTTCTCTTATTTAATTACTAATAATTAAAGGCTTTTCCAAAACTTCATGACACTACACAATCAGAAAGAATTTTTCAAGATGAAGCAGATGCAGCATTGTCTTTGCTTGATGATTGCAGTCTTCTATGATAGCGGCAAAATTTTTGATGACAACCGTTTGAAATAAGACGAATGAGTTACAACAAAAGTTATATAGATTTCGGTATCAGTAATGCAGTTCAAAAAAAAATTATTTTCGGTTCGTTTTGAATTTTGGAAAAACTCTAATCAGGATCAGTTTTGGCGGAAATCAAAAACTCGACATACTAATTGTTCTCGAAGGCGAATAATGATATTGACCAAATGAAAAAACAAAATTATGAATTTATACATAGTATTTTCTGATGTTGAGCTAATTTTCTACGAAAATTGATAAAATCGAAAAGATTCAATCAACTTCAATTTTATTTCTTGTCTAATCCCAATGAACAATCATACTTCTGTGATTCCGAGCTATACACAATGATAGCTGTACATTGAAATATTGTTAAGTAAAAACACGATTGCGAACAGCAACTATGCCTGCAGCTCCTTGTTTCAACGCCAAATGCTACTCTTCACATAATGATGTCCTGTTTTGATAAACATTTTTCTAATCTTTATTTACATTAACACACTATTTTGGCAATAGGAAAGAAAAGAACATAACCAATCGAATATCAAATCGACTTGTATATGTAACTCGACTCAGAATTATTCTCCACATATGATCACATGCGAATTTGAAATGTCAAGTATTTATCTCTTTGACTTGTAATACATTCAATTCTTTCAAAGATGATGTCATTATAAATCAAATACTGAATAAACTGATACAAAAAAGAGAATGGTCTATAATTTTACTTCAATGTCCATATGATTTCAATATCAAAATAGTTATGAACTTAAATCAAATTATTCTATAATGGATCTGCTCATGAGCAGAAACGATTTGTTGGTACTTATTTTATTTCATAATTTGTCACGGATAAGTCATTTGCAGATAAATAGTTGCGAAGTTTCTCTTAGATAAAAAGAATTAAAATGAGACGTCTAATATAGTTAACTAAGTAGTATTCATATGACAGTAACAAAATAGATAAAATTTTTCATTCTAGATACAACTTACTTTCAGCACATCGAACAAGAAAATATGAGTCTGAGTGTAGGTATGTGGCACGAAAACAACCATGCCCACACCCTTGTTTTTTTTCCTATTATCTAATATGTTTATTTTGAAAGCAAAAGGTTAGTGTGAGCATGAAGGGATGTGGATTGGTGTGAGGTATGCGATATAGGCGTGGTTGTAAGACGCATATGGATGTGATGATCGGCGCGAAGTGCGATTGACAAGATTTTCACATCTTCACGCGCACGCCACATCTACATTTACACGCACTCCATATCCTCACCCATAATCATACCAACACATCCTCCTAAAGCAATGACGTGATAGCGACGTCGGTAATCGCGAAAGAGTTCAAAAGGTTACGATGATAAACATGCGTCGCTTTCAGGCACACCAAAAAATAGGCGGATAGTAGCAACACATATACGGAATAGCAATTTGAAGTTAATTTGAAGTTTGCTGATGAATCTTAGAAGAAAGTTGATCACTTAGCATCGAGTCTCATTCGGGCGCATGAATTCATCATTCTTGTTCAGTTCAAAAGATTTCCTTCGAAGCGAAGACAATTTACTTTAAGATAAGAATAGTGGAGAAAAATCAAAAGAGGCAATCTTTTCTCACAAGTCTTTCAACGAAGAAAGAAGCCAGAAAGAACGATTAGCAAAAGACTTCGTTGTATGATTGATGCATTTGAATTACAATTGATATTGTCACAATCTTCAAATTTCAATTCAAATGTGTTATCTTTTTCGACGCCTTTCACGCCAAGATAGACAAAATCAGCATCGCTATCCGGTTTATCGATAACTAAAGTTACGAGACGATTTTTCGCCGTGCTTCTTCCTTTAAATGATTGGTGGAAGTAAGATTTGAGTCGCATCCAAAGTGATAAATTAGAATCACGTGTGCTTGCTTGATAATCAATAAACTCAGCTGGATCTTTCGGGTTTCGAGTTTTAAATGAATAAAACAATTTTATATCACCGTTGAACAGTGTCGCAGTAATCAAAATTTTGTTACCAACCTTAACGATTTCAACTTTTAAAAATTTATATTTGTCCTTAGATATTTCAATGGTAATAGTCGTATTAGATGAAATAGTAGCTGGTTCTGAGCATGATCTAGACGTAAATTGATTCAGTTTTTTGTCAAGAGCTTGATAATTAGATATGGCAAAATAGTTTTCACTTGCTGGTGGCGTACAAATTGCATGCAATTCTGTTAAACTCGGGCCCGAGCCTACACCAACACTTATCAAAATAATGTCGTTTTCTTTTAAAACACTGGCAGCTTGAATGGTTGCCGATTGGTTATTGCTTGCTCCATCGGTGATTACAAATATCACTGGCGTTGCACCTTCTTCTGGTTGTCGCCGACCCTTTTCATACGAAAAAACAATATTTGCTTGCTTTAGAGCTTTAGCAGTATCCGTCCCACTGTCAAAGTATGTCGCGTTATCGATCCGTCGAAGTTTTTCATTGAGCTCATAGTCTGTATTCAGCCATGATAAGACTTCGACATCATTAGAATAGTTTATGATACCAACATGTGTTTTCTGATATCCGACGTCCACTCGACGAAGTAAATCTTTCGTAAACTGTTGCTGGAGCCTATAATTCACTAAAAGCACACTACCGCTAGCATCAAGAACAAAGCCCAAATCCATTTTGAGCTCTTGTGAACATGTATCCAAGCAACATCGAACATGTCTTGGGCTGTCTGAACATTGTGGACCTCTTTCACCACTGCAGCCACAGTACGCACCTGAATCTTCGAGTCCTGTGATGCAATCTGCCGAACATGAACCGTTATGTGTCTCATTATAAACACAACTAGAACCTTGTCCGGGGTACAGATCACCACCACATTCTAGCTGACGTAGAAATTTTGAATAATATTTAGTGGCATTGGAGAGTTGATCCATATCTGCATTTAATTTATACCTTAAAGAAATGTCAATAATGGAAAAATGAATAGATGTCAAAGTTGACAATGTCACTCATCAACTACACTTACCACAACATGGAAAATCCATAAAATGTGCCATCAGCATAGGGTGTCAAAGCCGTTTCTATCATGTCACGGAAAGAAAAGAAACGAAATGTTATTCAGTCATTCAGTCATTCATGCAATAATCAAACTGCTTATTAATTCTATTTCACCAGTATCATTCAATAAGTGAATAATGAGATAAGTACCGAATTTCCTCCATTCAACAACCTTTCATATGTCATGTATCTTCGAGAATAGTAAAGTCTAGAATGCATCCAACGGAAGAGTTGCTTACATGAGTAGTCCTCTAGGCCAAGTAAGTCTTAAAAATACTAATTTGAATATTCTGGAAAGAATTTTATGGATTCGAAAATCAAACAGCCTGATATGAAAGGTTAAAGGTAATTAGCTTTCCTCTATTCGACTTATGCTTTATCAATTCATCAATATATGTTCGACACCAGCTCGATTCACTTTTTTTCTTATTGGCTACTTTGCTTGGCAAGCATAACACTTGCCAGTGTCCAAAAGTTAATTAATATCATTAGATTTTTCTTTTTTTTATCGTCTCGACTTTTCATGAAACATTTTTAAACAGGATATCGAATAATAACGAATTTCCTGTTTGATTAAAAATGGATTTGCATGACGGTTTGAGTGGAATCTAAAATTAATCTTTCCAATCGTTAAGATGGATTTCTCGCTTTTTCAGCGCATTGTAATCGATTACAAATTATGATTCAATCATCGTGAACTAATAAAGTTTAAAAGACTCAGAGTAAGTGGGCTTAGGCGAGGTTCCTCACTTGACTTCCAATGACACACTCACCTATCCTGAAAAAAAAGGATTTCAACCGAATTTGAACCGTGGTCTTAAAATCCATTATCATCGAATTTCTCGGGGAATAATTTTGTTATGAGTTACAATAATGATCAAGTTTTAGATGTGTTTCATTTCTGGATGCATACACGTAAACTTACCGTTCAATAAATCAGGATTCTTCCAGAGTTCTGAGGCAATTATGATGGAATTTTCTACCAAGGCTGCTAATTCTGGATTAGTTAAACTTTGAAATTGTGGTTGCAATGTTTGTAATCTTTGATACATTGTTTTTCCACGAAGGCCAAAGAAACCGCGTCGACGATAAAAAGATCCCTCGCCTGTCTGTGTGTTTCCATACTTGTTGTCATCGGCAGCAAATTCGACATCGGTGCTCGTTGCTTCATCGGCTTGAAAATTCTCTGTCATCGTCGCTGCTACTGCCAAGAATGCCGCTTTTGCTTGGCAATTGTCACAGATTTCAGCGGCATTGATTCCGAAGTTAAGAACATTGCGAAGAAAGCTTGCGCGACTTTTATTATAAAGAATGTCGAAATCATTGGCACTAATACACATCTGTGAAGGTGAAACTGCTGTCGGAACACAACAGTGTTGCTCTTCACAAGCATTTCCAGCTAAAATTGTCCCGTTACAGCCATTAACAAATGAGCATTCGCCAATAATATCTTCGTTGAACTTAGCGCGGCACTGGTGGCCATCAACTATCGATACAATAAGAAGTGTGAATAAAATTAATAAAATTTTCATGTTTTAGACGCGAAGATACTTTAAGTTTCGTCTGCAATTATTTCATCTCTATAAAGAATCAGCGAATGACAAATCTAATACTTAATTTGGCCAACACCTATCTTTATCAAGACTTCAAAATATCATATCATCAATTTTTAGTGCCCGCAGTAAGATATGAAAGCAGATAAGACTGGATGTTTATGTAAGAAAAAATTGTCCGCAAGAAGAGAGTAAACCAAGCAACTATAGTTGTTTTTGGTATCTTCAGTCTTGTTATTCGCAATTCAGCTTCAAATTCCTGCATTTTTTGTTTGACAAAAAGGCTATCATTATCTGCCTTACTGGCATTATCCTATGATTCTTCTTGCTTTTAATAGTCACTTAACTAGAAAGTCACATTATGTTCTTATATGGAGTGTGATTCTTTTCTTAATCTACAACCAAACCCAACACTTCACACACACCAGAGATGAGCACAGGACAGGACGGTCCTGCTGTCCCGGTGTCCTGTCCTGTAGGACAGGACACGATTTTGATTTTTGTCCTGTCCTGCCGCCCGCCAGGACAACGATAGCAATTAGAACAGGACGGAACAGGACAGAACAGAACAGAAAAATTTCTCGTGTGAACTTTCTCGTTCTATTGTTATTCATATTTTTTTCAATGACTGTAAATTTCGACGGGTCACTTTTTNCATCGCTACATACTATAGGAGACACCTATTAATAGTTTTTCACGCGTTATCTACAGTATAGTTTGTGGTTTCGACCATCGCAATCTACGAAAGCATGGAGCCTCTTAAACACTCCTTTGAACACGAATGGGACATCTGCAAACATCTTCCTTCACAGATATTAGCTGATTTTACTGTATCAGCGACAAAGTCATGTATAATTTCCACCATGGGCGATTTTGCATCCATCTACTAAAACCCGCCAAGATTCGCCTAGGAGCATGTTCCAAGTGTTCCATTCGTGTTCCAAGTACAACTTCACGTGCTCTATCGAATGGCGTGTTCGGATTTTCCATAACTCACACTGAGTCTGAGAAAATTTAAAAATACCAGTGTATCACCACAAAAATCCTAGATTTTAGGCAGTAAAACCAGCCAAGATTCGCCCAGGAGTATGTTCCAAAGGTACCATTGGTGTTCCAAGTACAACTCGATGAGCTCTATCGAATGGTGCGCTCCGATTTTTGATAGCTCAAACCAAGTCCAAGAAAATCAGAAAATACTAGATTTTCACCATGGGCGGTTTTGCATCTATCTACTAAAACTCGCCAAGATTCACCTAGGAGCATGTTCCAAGTGTTCCATTCGTGTTCCAAGTACATCTTGACGCGCTCTATCGAATGACGTGTTTAGATTTTCCATAACTCAAACTGAGTCTGAGAAAATTTAAAAATACTAGTGTATCACCACAAAAATTCTAGATTTTAGGCAGTAAAACCAGCCAAGATTCGCCGAGGTGCATGTGCTAAATGTTCCATTTATGTGCTTAGGATGGCTCACACATCTGTATACGATGGTGTATTGAGCTGTTTAATACCGCTAACCGTGTACGCAAAAATCGCAAACATGGACCCCATTATACATGACTTTGTCGCTGATACAGTAAAATCAGCTAATATCTGTGAAGGAAGATGTTTGCAGATGTCCCATTCGTGTTCAAAGGAGTGTTTAAGAGGCTCCATGCTTTCGTAGATTGCGATGGTTGAAACCACAAACTATACTGTAGATAACGCGTGAAAAACTATTAATAGGTGTCTCCTATAGTATGTAGCGATGATACTTATATTGTAAAATTAGCCGAAATTCGTTGAGAAGTACGTTTCAAATGTTCCATTTGTGTCCTAGATACAACTTGACTTGCCCTATCAAATGTTGTATGCATGTTTTCAATACACTGAAATGCCTTACCGAAGTCTTTTATACTATGGACACCAACCAAATAGGTCAATGAATTGTTTTGTTGCAGGGGAAAATTCGTTGTGAAATCTATTCTAATTTTGTTTTTTCTATCATATGCAGTAAATCTTCTATTTCAACTAGTCATGATTGTATGAAAATAGAAGTCACATAGAGTGCAACTGATTTTAACCTGTTTTCTGGTTAGTTAGTTAAATTCACAGAGTCACTTCATTTCATTAATCCAGTGAAGTTGAACAAATTAAAAAGAACCTATATCAATCAATTTTGCGAGTATGTGTATACGCCCATAAATCATCCATCAAATCATCTTTCGATATAGTTAAACTTATCTCACTAGCAAACGTTCTGACTAGATATTCTACTCAGGTGCCCAACTCTGATTCATTTCATTATAGATCATTCGATAGAGTATAGTGAGGTGGTTAAAATGTAAAAATATTATTAACCACCAACCCTTTCTCAAAGTGTTATAGTCATTTTACTAGAATCTTAGCCTATATCATAGTATCTACCAAAAACTGAAATGAAGGTATTTGAAGCTGAAATTTTGTCCACAGATAGGCCTACTTGTAACTAGAATATCGTGAAAAATTCAGGTCAAAAGAATATTCTCGTCATGAGATGTTGAGTTTTCAAAAAAACTTGATGTCCTCCAATCTCTTCGTAGAATATGAGTGATTTTTGAAAACTGGATCCTTCATGAAGGGAAAAATCTTTTGGCTTCAGTTTTCCAGGACATTCTAGTTACAAATAGGCCTATCTGTGGACAAAATCTCGGCTCCAAACACCTTCATTCTAGTTTTTGGTAGATACCATGCTATAGGCTGAAGTTCTAGTAGAATGACTGTAGCGCTTGGAGAAACGGTTGGTGGCCAATAATATTTTTAGCTTTTGACCACTTCACTATAATCTATCATATGAGGTTCAAATGAAGCGAATCAGAGTCAGGTAGCTGAATAGAGTCCCTCGTGAGTGAACATGCAACAAACACTAGTTGTACATCTTCTTTATTTCTACAGTCTGTGAGAATCTTTTGAATTAAAATTTTTAAAAGTCTAAAATGGAAGACATTATTATTACTTACGTGGATGAACCAACCGTGAGATTGCGTGGAATGTCGTGGATGTTGAGACTGACCGCGCTCAACTTTTTTGTCTCTGAATCTTCAGCTATTGGGTGAACAATGTCCGCGAAAAGAAATGGTGGCTGCCCATTAACAAAAGTAGCTGGTTGCATAATTACTTTTTCATTACATTGCCAACCTTCACTATAATATCCATTTTCAATATGAATAATAGAATATATTATTAAACTTACGTGTATTCCATTGTATTTGAATCGACATTGATTACCTGTGTTCTACATCGCTTATAGCGAAGACGAAATGCGTCTTTATATGTAATATCTCCTAATTTGGTTACGAAAGCGGTACAAGGAAAAGTATCTTCATACTCAAATTTTGAAATGGAAGTTTCCCAACATCTAAATTTCAAGAAAATAATTGAAACATTGTATATTGAATTTAAATGCATTAGTGCAGTAGTAGATGAATTGTTATATGGCAGAAAAAAACATAAGAATCACCTCCTCATATAAATGAGATATAGTCGCTCATGAAAAGCAAAAAGACTAATAGCTTGTAAGTTTTTTTTAGCAAATTCAATGACCGATCTTGAAACCCATACTTGAAAGAACTGAACTCAAGCAACTATTCTATCTCATTAACCCATCATTTGATTTAGTGATCGTATCTATTACTTACTCGACACCTATATCAGTAGTTTTAATGGTACGCTCACGCTGTGGACATGTATGACGAGCACAAAAAGTTTTAGCTTGATGAAGTTGAAGAGGGTTTTTTATGAAACGTATTACATTCGTGTCGAGCGATCCATAGATGTCATTTGTATTGACACCTTTACGATTTAGGAGACCGTGACTGATTAGCCATTGTAATCTGGCCTGGTCCCATCCGTCTGATTCAACTAATAAGAAAGTCTCTCGAAGTGAACTGAACGGTTCGTTTTCAGAATTTAAGATTATTTCATTGATGCTTGGCTCTGTTCGAAAGATAAAATAAAGAGCGAAAAGTGGAGAATCCATACTACAGGTATTTGTGACTGAATATGTATGACCTAAAAATATTCAATGTTTTTTAGAGGTTAACAGACAGCAAAAATGAAGTTATACCTTCAAATATTGTTTTCTTGATGCCAAAAGCGGGCCATGCTAGAGAACATTGTTGGATCTCGACGATTCGACGAAGTCGAGGTGCAAGTAATGAATTACATGTATCAGAAGCTTCAGGTAGTCCAGATAGTCGTAAACGCATATTCTCTTCAGTTTCTAATATAAAAAGTATATGTGTAAATATCAATGGAAATGAGGGATCTTTTAACGAAATACCTTTTTTTATGTAATGTTTTTTTTTCATGTTGACTTTTAGAATTTTCTTTCTCTATATTTTCAGCTTTCAATACATTTTTTGCTTGTTCTGAGGTTGATAAGGCGTCGGAGATGTTATCAAATTTTACACATGAAAATATATTAACTGGAGAAATTGTTGAATCAGAAATTGGAATCTCCTGTTCATTCCTTAAATGAATTTCATCGTTTGGAGGATGTTCTTTCGTAAAAGAATTTACACATTTTGATGATGACGAATCAGGTGAACTTTGCAATAATTTGACATTAGATATGTCATTCAAAGCATCGTTTGTCTTGTGCTTTAAGTCACTAGAAATCAAAGACGGCTTATTAGAAAAATTAGTTTTTGGTGTATGACTAATTGGCTTCGATACAAGTCGCTTCTGGTTATATTTATCAATTCGATTTAAATATGTATTTCGTAGTCTTTTCTGAGCTTTCTTCTTAGCCCAAGGCTCCACTACATTCATATCTTTAGGTTTTCCTTTTCGGTTTTTTACATTTTGATAAACTCCGAATTTATCTGCTTTTAACTGAATCTGAACATTTCGATAAAGTGATACGATCACCTCTGCTGGCCGCAGGTTAGTTCTCTTTTCAAGTATAGAATCTTTTAGGACACCAAAATATGATTCTATTTGAGCGTTTGACAGACGACCTTGTTCATATGTGCTAATATCAACTGATGTTCGATCACTAGAATATCGTTCCTCAAATTCGGTAAGCAAAGATGTCCACAAGGGTAGATAAGCAAACCATTTATAAAAAACCAAAATAATTCGACGACAAAAAAGTGGATCATCTGGAACATCTTTCGGGAAGACTCCTCACAAGTTTTATTCTGCAGAACAAAAGATTCACTCTGCTGACACGTCAGCATTTTCCATTTTTTCAGACGCATTCTGACATAGAGAGTATCGAAACACATCATTCGATAAAACTCTTCGAGTTGTGTTTGGAACGCCAATGGAACATTTGGAACACGCTCATTGACGAATCTTCGCAGGTTTCAACATAGAGAACACCAACTTCTTGTATTGATCCAGCAACATATTTAAATTTCCTGCGACATGGTTCCAGCTATGGAAAATCTGAATATATCATTCGATAGAGCTCATCGAGTTGTACTTGGAACACGAATGAAACCTTGGGAACATGCTCTTGGGCGAATCTTCGCAGGTTTTATTCCATAAAATCAAGGATTTTTGCGCTGATACACTAGTATTTTTAAATTTTCTCAGACTCAGTGTGAGTTATGGAAAATCCGAACACACCATTCGATAGAGCACGTGAAGTTGTACTTGGAACACGAATGGAACACTTGGAACATGCTCCTAGGCGAATCTTGGCGGGTTTTAGTAGATGGATGCAAAATCGCCCATGGTGGAAATCTAGCATTTTCTGATTTTCTTCGACTTGGTGTGAGCTATCGGGAATCGGAATATACCATTCGATAGACCTCATCGAGTTGTACTTGGAACACACTGTAGGACAGTTGGAACATGTTTCTGGGCGAATCTTGGCAGGATTTACTCGAATCTGGTGCTAACTTCACCTACGTAAAAAAAAGCCGGTTTTCATGTTTTAACATCCAACAAGGGTGGGTGTGGATGTGAATGTCAAAGTGAGAAACACCCCACACCCACACCCAATACGCGAGTTTTATCATCATTTTGGATAATTAATGAGCTCGAAAATATTTCTCTGCTATTTTTGGAAAACTCAGCGCGAGTTCATGAGTTTCTAATAAAACCAGATAATCATCGCTTTATTGAAGAGCTTTCATGAGTTTGATGATCTATAGCGGTCAAAAACATTCAAAAACTTTTCTTAGCTAGATGCAAAAATATTTTTTCTAGAAAGAACTGCAAGACATGATAGAATATTTTAGGAGCTTGCATTAATGTTTTTTATGCAGCAGATCGTTTGAGTTTTGTGTAAATTTATAAATATTTATAGTTATGAAGTCTACTTTGTTTCAATTCACTTGAAACGTTATTATGTTCCAATGGAAAGTTTCAGGAAACCTAGATAGATAATAGATCTTCAGATACAAAACAATTGATAAGGAGTTTCTTAGTACCTATGAATTGCGTGTAAAATTTGTTCTTGCAACACGTGATGATAGAACAAACAATTTTCTACAAAATGAAATGTTGCTGAGTTCTCTACAATATTTCTTGGTTAAACCACATCATTTTTATGAAAGACTTCCAACAGAATTTGTGCTAAGCTGTTGTTCTTATACAATAGTAACTCGTGTGACTAAACTGTCGTCACGAACGAGAGTGTACCTGATCGATCGATACATCCATACTCTTGATATATTGCAGACAACAATACTCTATTTCGATTATTGTTTCATCTGCCACTCCTCTAGAATTGCTTTGTGGAGTAAAGAGTTCATTAAAATGTCATCAACATTCGGAATATGTTCCATTCTTCTATAAAAAAAGCTTTCATCGTTAATTATTCTAAATCAGTATCTTGTACAAAGTATTCTTTACTGATACATTTTTTATAATAAATATTTGCAGTTGTTGTTGGATTCAGATCAGCACAGTATCAGGAACATTTATTAAAGATTTCTCACAGCTGATATTCTCATCATAAAAGGCAATAGCAGACTCAATTTGATGCATCTTTTTTGACTGCATACTCTGTGCTCTTACTGCATTTTGCAAGTAGAGAAGGGTGTTGATACGTATGCGTACGAGTATTCAACTCACCCATTCCTACGCCCACATCCTAAGAAGAATAAATTATGCATGACTTGGTAATTATCGTTTACATCTTTGTTGGAATTAGAAGTTGTTTATTCGGTGAACAACGACAAGCCTCACACGGTGGACCAGTAAATGGCCGTTTCTTGTACGTAGAATGTGCATTGTGAGCTCTAGGATGCACTGGAGAGGAGACATTAGTCGGTGACTCATGTACTTTTCTTTTCTGTACGACGGTAACGTTCGATAGTCCTGAATTTTGTTTCGCAGTTTTGACTCTCGACAGGTTTTCAATCATTCAGTGCCGAACTACGGGACAGTCGTTGGGGGAAAATGTACAAAACATTTTTCATGAAAATCATTTTTTTCTTGGGAATGGATGGAAAGTTATTTCTATTCATTGACCCAAAAATGCAACCTATCCAAATTTTCGAATTTATTGGTTTAGATTAAGGTTAATGGAAGTTTCTAGAGAATTAAATGTTGCATCTTTTGAGAGAACACTTAGGAACATATGTGATTTGTCAGCTCAAATATTTTCTAAAGAAAAGATTTTGCAAAACTTTTGACAAGTCCAGTAACACACCATATTAAAAGGAACGATTTGAAAGATATGTTGATTTCTAATAGTTTATCATCTCAAGCATACACTTGTTTTTCGATGTACTGAAGTAAGGCTACTAGACCAGCCAATGTTTCTTCACCACTTGGAATGATTTGATTTTCGGGAAGTAAAAACCCATATTTACCTATTGAACAAGGATTCGATAGCAGTCCGTTAAACTTGAATAATTACACTTACCAGTATCACGAAGTTCGACACCATAGCTAAATGTCACATTGGCTATGCCATAGGTCCAATCGACTGTACTACCCGATGTAGCGTAGATAATTTGAGCAATAGTGTCATGCTGATACTGAGTGCCTTTAATATTAAAACAAAAATTATTCTGAAACAATGAGTATTTCACATTAGACGAACCATGCACAGCGGTGAGTGCATTGATAGCTTGGATAGATCCATCATCTTGTAATTCGAATTGTAGTGGTCTAAGAGTTGTATAAGCTAGAGAGAAAAATTGGAAGATGAGATCGAACTTCACATTCGAAACTTACACCATGGTGACATCCACAATTGTGAGTACGAATGAAAATTGATATAGTGCACAAGTGTACCCTGTTGATTAGCGATGAATTTAGCTACTTGAGCTGTTTCAATTTCAGAAAATGCTTTTTCGCCACAGAAAGTGTCTGAACAAGGATCAGACGAAGCACCTCCTAGAATTAGTTGTGCGAAAACGAAGGCATCACAATGAGCCAATGACCAACTCACTTTCACACCAATCATAATCCCAATTACGGTTCGGATCAGCACCATAACAGAGTGGAGCCGATGTTTTGCTGCGAGTTTTACGCCATAATCGATCTTGAGGAAAAAAAATAACAAAATTTTAATAGGAAAATTCTTCTTTGATGTTAACTATTACCTTTTGTCCATGTATATGCATAGCCATCAACGTTGAATACAGGCAAAATATAATAATCAAATTGGTCAATTAGATGCGTGATTGTCGAGTCTTGGCCATACTTCGACAGAAGAGTATTGGCAATGTAAATGACTGTTGCCGGACTGATCCACTCTCGAGCGTGAATTCCTGCATTACATAAGGATACAGTCGAAAATAAACGTGACTTTAAAAAAAGACTAAGAACCACATACCTCCGTCCCACCAAACAGCCTTTTTTGTGGTGACTTTGGTACCGTCGCGCTTTGTTACCATCTTCTTGGATGAAATTTTGAAGCCTTTCATATCTCTATTTTCATATGATTTCCCGACGGTAAATGGCGTGACTATGTTCGGATAAGTCGCAACGATTTGATCAACTCATTCATGAATCTCTTCAATCGTGTGATATTTATCGTACGCAAAATCATTCGCATTCGATGATGATCGATACAGATTTTGTAAAACTCGTTGTCTTTCAATTATTGCACCAATATCAGCCATATGAACCACGTGCTTGATTTTCACACCGTCCGAAGTCAAGAAATCAGAGAAATTATCGATTGCTTGAGGTGGGACACGAACATCAATCTATTTGAGAAAAAAATGTCGTCCATTGTAATGAAGAGAAACATGTTTGAGTAAGGTCTTACTGATTCATGGATGCTAATGTGTTCTGACCAAAAGTTGATATCATGCAAGTGGGCTATTCGACTGAAAGCGAGTATTTTAGCAACTTGTTCGTTGTTAGTGACATGCAAACGCCACAGCTGATGATTTGCGTACGATCTAGTATAGTTTGCATTCGCATCAATTGTCATGAATAAAACAAGAACGATGAGAGAAGAAGGCAACACTCCCATCCTCATAGATGGAAACCGACCCATACCAAATGAAAAAAGTAGCATAATATGGCTGTCTTTGTGTTGATTCTTTACAGGCGCTCTTTTTTATTCTTAAATATTATTCTTAATCCTAACAAACAAAAAAAACCAACAAAACACTCATACTAAGAAAAGAACATTGTATTTATCTCTTCGAAACATACCGTTCTCCTCCCATGCAATAACATGCCGATGATATTTACTTTTCAAAGGGATGAGTCGAAGAGAAAAGAAAGGAGAAAGAAAATGTTCTTTAAATACCGTAAGAAGAGACACAACGGAACAATATTGAAGATGTATCATGGCCAATGGCCGTGACACTTTGTTACCTTTATAGCTACAAAGATGTCTGAAGAAAGATAAAAGAAACAAAAATATAATATTCTTTTTGTTCTTGTCATCCTCACCGATTATAAACACACAAAAGGTGACTTGATATTATGCAATATAAAGTATGATCAGCATGACGAATGCATAGCATCTAAGCATTCGTAAAAATGTCAATTTTTTTATGACTAAATATAATAGAACAGACCTAGAGGATGTGTAAAAATATTTGTCCAGGGAAGTAATGCTATTATTTCAAATAACATCCATAAAAAGTTTTATACCAAATTTAAGCGCGTCGAACATGGGATTTATTGATACTAAATCAAGGGGGAACAAACTGATTTCAAAAACTGAAATCAAGTCGAAATCAGCGTTTCTAAATATATGTGTCAACTTCTCAGAATTTCAAATACTCAATAAAAGAAATACAAGAGTATCAACTTCTACTACCCTTTCTATTGACTTTGTCAAAAAAAAGAATAGTGAACTAACGATAAATTTTGGAAATGATTTTTCGTAAGTAAATTATATTTGGTTAATATTCACATTCAACATTATATCGAATAATGCATGAATCACTCATTGTACATCGTTCTATACATGAAATTTAAAAACAGAATTTTTCGAATTTGTCAAACAATTTTCCGGTGAGAAGATGGTTTTCTCCTTAAATTTCAAGATATTACTAATGTTGAGTGCCTACTTGCTTGTGATGATCCTTTAGAAATTTGATCACTTGACTCAAATGATTTACTTGATTGAAAAAAGAAAATGTGTGTGAAATTGAATAATAATTCGTTTATCATTTTACCCGGAATAAGAAACAAAATGAATCTTTTAAGAAATGCATTAATGACAAAATGCAATTTGTTAAAAAAAGCATCAAAAATATTTTCAAATAGTGTTGTAACAAATAGTCCATCTACAAATACTTTAGTAACTAATAATTCTAATAGTTTTGTAGACGGCATTGGTGAGACATCGATAAATACCTCTTCATCATTGAATATTAATTTCAAAACTGAAGCAAAAATTAAACAAAATTTGATCGAATCACTTAACGATTGCTGTTAAAAAATGAAAGAAAATAATGATAAAAATCAACAAAAATTTCAACTCAAAGAAAATGTTGATTATGAACTTATTATTGATATCGATGGAAACAAGGTATTGATTAAATTTATATTGTAAGTCACCTGTGTTCAAAAATTGTCGATTATTTTACAAAACAAAAAGACAGAGAAACATAGTATATAAAAGTTTTTGTATATGGTTTCGTAAAGAACGTTATCAAAGTACTTATGTCGTTTATCTCTAAATGAATTCTTTACAGAATATTTAATACTAATAAAGTAATCTAGTAGATACTAACAGATCAAGAAAAGAATTATTTTGATATATTCTATTTTCGGGTGATTTCAATTAGTAATAATAAATGTTAATATCAGTGGTAAAAACATTATTATCAGTGCTCTAGATAATAAGATGATGAATTTGTCTTTTGTTCACTCCAATTTGGTTTTTATTACTTGAAGAACTATTCGTTGATGTCAAACATACGTATTAGAGTTTAGAGTATTCGAAGGATTGTGTCATTAAAAATATTAGTATTTTTTTTTTGAGAAGATTGATTAGAATTGTGAAACATTCGTTGGTTGTGTTTTCGTCACCAACAATAATCGATGCAACAAAATACTATTGAAGATATTCGAAAGCCGATACATTTTGTTCTTTAAAAGCAAGACGTAAGAATTGGTCACGATGTTTATGAAAAACATGTGGTTGTACATTAGCAACATAGCTTAGGCTTTAAAAATATAAATAAGTTCATCCGAAGTGTTTGAACCAGCTTTTATCGAAGCGAATCAATGATCGACTTGAACTGATGTGACTAACTCAGAATGTTCTTGGACAATGGTCGAAAAAACAAACGCCAAAGAGATTGAGTACCCGGCATTACCACTAAAAAGTCCATTCATCAAATCATTGAGTTGGGCATGGGATGATTCCGGTTGTTTGAAATAAAGAGTCTAGCAAAACATAATTTCCATAGTTGAAACAAAGGACAATATTAGTTTTAGACAAAAAGCTTGTCTTTCACAAAAAGGGGTGTGGGCTATCTCTCCGTAAATACTCACACCCACACCTACACCCTTTTTTTCGTAAAATTCAATGTTTATTAGAGTGTGGGCGTATATAAGTATTGGTGTGACTGACAGAAGAAGAACACCCACACCTGCACCCTGTTCGCTCACCTGGGCCGCAATGCTACAGAATTAAACCTATTTCAAAGTGCTGACTCAATCACTAATAGTCGTCTCCGTCATGACGAGAATCTTACTGCACATATCTTCATTCTCATGACTGGCATATGATTATCCGGTATCATTTTAATATTCAACATTGGCTTCACTGCAAGAACCTTTCCTACACCAGGTGTGCTCTTCTCAATTGATTAGTCAAACATGGATTTCTGCTGCAAAAGTCATTCTAAGTACACATTTTCGGTTACTTTCAGCTTTCTGTAGCTCTTTAAAGCAACACTTGCCGATACTCAACTGAATTTTGCACCGATTCGTTTTATTAGTGTCAACCTGTTATCAAGAGTAGAATTAGTTGAAGGAATGAATTTCACATTTATGGAGTTGCATAGTCAAGTACCTACATGTAATGTTTCCCGACGCACATTGGCGAACCAAAGCATATTCTTATATGAAACTAACTGGCACATTGTTTTTATGCATGAACATTATGTCACTATGATGTCGCACTCTTACAGTAGATTGGAGTCATGTGCAGAATATACGTTATTCTAATCAAAATCAATCCGAACCATGTAGCATGCAGAGAAATCCAGTGATGTAGCTTCGGATTCTCATTTGTGATTTTAACCTGTAAAAATAAGAGCCTAAATGATGTGATTTTTCTTGCAGAAAACTGCAGTTGTCACATATTGAGTGTGTCCAAATGCATCGCTCCGTTGATACTCGACAAAAGCAAGATAATAGTAAACAGGATGTTCATTGGCTGTGTACAACTTAGGAAAGAACTTCTTAAGGTTATAAATAGCTTTTGAACTGGGACTACTTGCATCTTTTATACCGCAGTGAGTAGTGAAATACCCTAAGTTGGTATGTGCCCATGGTGCTTTGGGATAGAGTTATGCCTATTTCAAGTTTTGTTCAAAAAACACGATTTTGGTCCTAAACCTATGATTTCTCAGTCAAACAAAGTTTGATAGATGTGATATTTTTACTGTGATCACTGGTCATAATGGCCATACTTCAATGAAAGTTTGAGCTCATTTAAACTCTTCTCGGTGCAGCTATAAAGTTTTCATTATCAGTAGTACGTGTTTTATTTTTCTTGAATAACATATAAAAAGGAGAAAAGAAGAAAAGATCGATCAGAAGGACTGCTCTCATTGACTGATACTGCTTAGTGCATGTGGTATTCCAAGAAGAAATGATCTAAACAGAGGATTTTACTGCAGTAGCTACATTGTATGAATGAAAGCGAGTCGCAAAACGAATCACTGGCTCATAGACGAGAGTCGAGACTTGCTTATGGATGAGCGAATGGAGTTTGATGAGATTGTTCCGTTGAGTCATTTGGATATCAATATTGTCAAGAAGGACACGATCATAGATACGATGGGCAATGACCTTGTATTTATGGTAGAAGAAAACGTCAAGAGGTTGAATTATGGCAGTTGTCTTTGGAGGAATTTTCATTTGTTGATAATCCTTAGCTTTCTCATAAATACTTTTTCCTATCTCCTTGATCGGACCAACTGTCCAAAAGTAGAAGAGCTCATGACGAAGAAGCAGTCGACAAGATGAGAAGGTCATCACGCCAGTATTCAGCCAACACGCTCATTTGACCATTCGATTCTTTGAGGCAGAAAAAAACTGGCCCAACCACTAGAATGAATGGTCAAGAGCGTCTTTTTTTCTCCTTGATAACTGAGGATGCAACTGGAATGTACCACAAGTTCGAGACCAGATGATCAGTATTTTAAAGATTATCCTCTTTGTAGCGTGAAAGAAGCGCCTGTACGTCGGCCACGAACAGATCGGTCGATTTTTGAATATTGTCTTCATTGTCCACTTGCCATTTTGTCACCAGCTAAGATGAAAAATGAGCAAAATGACATCAACTTTTTAACGTATTTTGAGTGCTAAAGTTGTTTTCCTATCCTAATTGATGAACGTCAAAACTAATCTTGGTAATTTTACATGAGCGAACATCGTATTTGCATTTAAAATTGAGTAACCAAGTGTCAGACACAGCAAATTCGTTAAATAACATTGATCCTCCTTGTTGATAAGCTCATCGTTTCATATCAATTCCGTCAATGGGCTGAAGTAAATCTCTAGCCCGTTCGAACTTGTCGTAGACGAAATTGTCAACCGAATCGACTTTCTGTTCTTTCGTTCCTTCTTGCTAAACATATTTACGAAAATCGGTAAGATAATATTGATAGAGAATACGTCGAAACTGATGTTTTACATTGATCTATGTGTGTCTTCTGTAACCTGTTTTGGAATTGACAGCATTGTAGTGTTCAAGAGCGCGTTTCATATAGGAAAGACTGAAGTTCTCGAAAACTGGCGTTTCTGAATCTTCTTTTTCATAATCGGGATCTTGGAAGCGGTTATCCGAATCGCCGTCGCATTCGTCAAGTTCAAATTCATGGATTGAGAAGTTCAATGTAGTTTGATATTCGTGTGTGTACGAATTACTAGTCAAGATTGACACGAGCAATTCAGATAGATGAGTGGCCGCCTCTTCTTCATCAACGACTGTGGTGGATAAGGATACAGGTAGTTGTTGAGACACTTTATCGAACAAAGGCTCTGTAATCTTATTCGCAGCACTCATTCCTGTCAAGTAACGTCCACGAAATAAAATATCTCTTCTGCGCACTGATAATAAGCATTATCTACGTGCAGATACGTGTTTCTTCCCTATCTTCGCTCTTACACGCTGGTATGTGTCAGATCAGTAGAACAGATCAAGATAAATTTTTTCTCACATCAATCGAACCCTATTTCAAATGCCTCATGTTGCTCTCACAGACTGAGTTGAAGCGTACTACAGATAATGAAAACTTGATAGCTGCATTTAGGAGCGTTGAAACGAGCTCAAATTTTTACCATATTTAGTTTATGGCTAGCTCTTTAGATGTTCAAAATATCAGCTCTATCGTAGGTTTCATCTTGGAGTACAGTCATATGTTATAACGGCAAATTTTTAAAATTTTCAAAATCGTTGAAAACTATGGAAGCCGTTGAGTGATATAGCTCAAACTTTCACTGAAGCATGACCATTATGACTAGTGATCACAGTAAAAATATCACATCTATTGGACTTTGTTTGACTGAGAAATCAAAGATTTAGGACTAAAATCGTGTTTTTTGAGCAAAACTTGAAATAGACATAATTCCATCCCAAAGCACCCTAGGCACAAACCAACTTAGGATATTTCACTACTCACTACGATTTAAAAGATGCAAGTAGTCCGAGTTCAAAAGCGATTTATAATCTCAAGAAGTTCTCCCGTTAGTTGTATTCTCAAATCGTCTTTCGCTTGTTTCTACAACGAGACATGTCTTCGTGAAGTATAAACAGCTCTCAGAACCAATAATATTTCGTCCGCTCTAAAAATACCGATTCTTAATGCCAGCATGACCAGCAAATTTGAGTCAGATACTCGACTTGAATTGATCATCAATGTGCTCAGAGTTGAATCATGGAACTCGGTTGTCAATTATACAGCCTATTTCAATGAATACTACGCAACGGCTTGTTCGCATGAAACATCTCAATATAATGATGTTTTCGCTATTGTCTTTCGAATACTTGGTTTGTGTAAATGATGTCATTTAGAATGAACAGTACATCATTAATATTTTATGTTCTACATAGATGGTAGATTTTCTGTGACCTTGGGAATAGCAGTTTCACTTCTACAGTAGTTAAAATCGGCTGAGCAATACAAGAATTATATCGACCATGCATTCATGTGTCTCACAGAGAATCTTTAGTATATATTATAAACGACGATCAATTATTCAAAACACGAAAGAAAAGATAAAAAGGACGATGGGAATGATGACATTAGTTTCTTAAAATCAGTAAAGTTTTCTCACACACACAAAGCATTATTCGATCACAACGACGGGTGACCCAAGCACGTCCATCTTCGGCTTGATCCCGAGCCCCGGTGCAGTTGATGCAGCCATACGCCCATTCACCCGTCTCGGTGCACCGTCGGCTGTGCTAACAGTGACATAGCTATTGAAGTCCGTCGTGGTGAACAAGAACTCCGGAGGTGTGCTTTGGGCTAGATGAGCAATCGCGCTTGTGATGATGTCAGAACCCCACGAGTCTTCCAACGTCATAGCAATACCCATACTGATACACAAATCTCTCGCTTGCCGAGTCTTAGTCAGTCCACCAAGCTTGCTGATTTTTAAGTTAACCACGTCCATAGCCAAGTCTGCCTTGGCGCGCAACAGAATTTGCAGGTCATCGATATTTTCGTCGAGCACAAATGGATGGTTACACTGGCGACGGACCGTAAGGCATTCCTCATAGGTGAGACAAGGTTGCTCGATGTAGACGTCAACATCACGTACAGCCTTGGTCACACGCACTGCGTCATGTTGCAACCAACCCGTGTTGGCATCTGCAACGAGACGTTCGCCAGGCTGCATCTCAGCAGCAACTGCACGTATGCGGGCAATGTCTACGTCTGGATCATCGCCTACCTTCAGCTGAAAGCGGTGGTACCCCTCCGAACGATAGGCCGCCACCTTTTGCGCCATTTTCTCAGGAGATTCCTGCGAGATAGCACGATAGAGGGGTACGTCGTCACCGTATCGACCACCTAGCAAAACGCAAACAGGCTGGCCGGTCGCTTTTCCAAAAATATCCCAACAGGCAACGTCAATCCCACTCTTGACATACGGATGCCCCTTTAGGACGGCATCCATTTTCCGGTTGAGCTTTCCAAGCTGAAGTGGATCTTCACCAATCAAGTGTGGTCCAAGCTCGCGAAGTCCGGCACGTACGCCATCTGCATAGGCCGGAAGATAGAATGGACCGAGAGGGCAGACTTCCCCGAATCCGACGATTCCAGTGTCAGTTACCACTTGAACAACAGTGCTGTCAAAGATGGTGACAGACTTTCCTCCGCTCCACTTGTAAGTGATCTCATGCAGAGGAAGGTCAACACGATATACGCTGATACTCTTAATTTTCATAGTATTCGTGGCGATGGAGTTCCTATAGAAAGCAACAATGGAAAAAGAACAAAAGAGGACGCCAACTATCAAAAATATCCGGACAGATTGAAACAGCATGCAAATATAGTCAGAGCAAGAGAGAACTTCTAATTACAATGCATGATTATGGAGACACACATGGTTATAGAGCTACACATGGGTGTGACCTCGTAAGGGAAGTCGAGAAAAATACATGGAAATACTTAAAATGCTGTGAGCTTTTCTCTGATACATATTCGAACCGAATCAGACGAATGGGAGGATTTGTGAAATTATTCGGTAGGTCCTTTATGAAGTTTCTATATAATGCACCTTCAATTCACTGTTGAATTAATAAAAGATTGCTTTTCGTTGGATTCCTGAACTTTTCATAATTTCCCAAAATTAGTTTTCGAAAATCGGCACTTTTCAAATATGAAAAGAATTTCCCCCTAAGCGCTATTCATCACTCACAAGATGACTAATAAATCTCTTTAGAAGAAAAAGTTCGAACGAATGCAACCAAAATAACTGTTTTTATTTCAGAGTCAACGCAGCATTCTTTGACGTTGAAAATTGAAGCAAAAACTATATGTGTCGGATAGAGCAGAGCTGCACAAGATTGATTGATGCAGCAGTATAATTGCTATTGTAGAGAAAAGTATCGAAAAATATATATTTTTCAAATGAATTTGAGTACTTACTGAAGACGAAATTGTTTGCAAAACAGTGAAAATTAATAATGTAGAAGTGAAAATAATTTCTGCCTAGTTTAAATTTAAGCATCTGTGGGTGAGTGTAGTGGATATAGATGTGATTATGAGTATTGATTTCACCCACACTGTCATCGAAGTTTTTAAACCACATTACCCTACTGAACGTCAATGTGGGTGTGGGAGAAATGAATACTCACGACTTCATTCAAACACAGGGGCGTAACTATCGGGGGTACCAGGAGATGTCACACATCCTGCTTTTGAAAATTTCGTTTTTTCTTGAACAACAAAATAGAAAACTATGTTCTTTTTCAGTGGTGTAATACCTCGATAGCTATCAATGGAGACATTACATCCTCTGCTTTTGAACTCTTAAAAATTGACATCTTCCGTGCTTCCAAGGCCTCGCTGTGCCCCTGTTCAAACACATTCACCCCCACTCTCTGAAAAATACGACTTCATCCCAGTTTTCTCCTTGAGACAGCGAATTACTAACACATACCCATCTCATATGTTTCGTAACAGAACGACAAAACTGGTTTGCAATGAATGAGCGGCCACCTGCCTGGGTAAGACGATAACATATTTTTATCTCATCTTATCTATTTTTCGATTTCATTCTATATTTTCTCTGCATAGAGCTGGACAGACATTTATATTAGCTTCTTTTTATTTGTATATATCGTGCCGAAGTTAAGGTGCAGCTAGTGCAAAGCTTGGGTAGAAAATAGATTTGTATGAATCATACACGGTTGGAAAGAGATCGTAGAGCAGATTAAGAATGTGTCCTTTTTAGGTTGGGTGTGGATATGGGAAGTAGGGAGGGGCGGTGTGTGTGTGTGTGTTCAGGAAGAGAAGCGCTGACGAACACTTATAACCACATCCACATCCAAACACCTTCAATCACACCCACACCTAAAACCTTCTTTGATGTTAAAAATACTAACAATAGGCAAATGTCCAATAAAAAGTCCTGAATTTACATGAATTCTTATATAGAATATATAAATAATTCTGAACCAAACTGAAAAGCATAATTTTTCATGCTTTTCGTCCATAACAACCACACTTTGACAGATTGCACTAAAACTTTCTGTGACTAAACTACGGACACCAGCCTACATTTTAGTGAAGATTGTGGTTCAAACGATTAAACCTTGGATGAGACGATGAGATGTCATAATTTTAGTACTTTCATCAAGTGTATGAATAATGTTGGGCTCAACTGTATCTACATAAAAAATTTAGAAATTACGCGAAATTTCTCTGCAATAAGAATGAACTTTCCCAAACTTTTCTTATTCAACACTGGTAGTTTTTCAGACTCGTATCTGATGATTCTGCGCATAGAATAGGATATTTGCTTCTTGTGAAAATCTGCGCATACCTTGTTAGTCGGATGTTTTTCTCAATATTAAGGCCTAGTATCGAATATCGATCCACAAACTCAAACGGCTTTACCATTCCGTTCACTCAATGGCACCGTTTCAAATGATATCATAGCAATTCATATTGAATTGAAATTTTATCGACCAAAATGTCTAAGTGAATCTCGATTTGGAATCGCCACTAATTCTACTTTGGTTATTGGACAAAAATGAGTACAGTAATAGGTACAATGGGCGAAAGTGACTTACATAGTTGTGTACAGTTTATTATTGATGAATAAAAGAAATGGGAAAATAATCCAAAAGAAATAATCGTCAAGAAATTTGTGTGAAAAACCACGGAGGAAACAGCGGGCTTGAAGTAGAAAAGTATGTCAAAGTACCATTCAAGCAGCCCAAAGTAAGAACAAGTAGCTTAAAATAACTTCAAGTAACTTGAAGTAAATTTGAAGTTGAAAAGTACGTAAAAATAAATTACTTGAAATAGCTCAAAATAGCTTCAAGTCCAAAAGTCCGCTGTTCTTCCCTTGGAAAAAAACCTTTTGTAAACAAATGAATCTTATATAAATGGATACCGACAACATTGCTTTTCGATAGGCGAAAAGCATAAATCTATATCATGTACTCAACAAAAGCGATCTGAAAAAATAGAGAGCTCATTTTAATTTTCAAACGAATATAATTTCATATCTATAGAATTATTTTCCGAAATTCCAGAATTGGACTTACATCCTTAGATAAATCGCATCATCTGATACAAAAATATGCAATAATCTTGTTTCTTATATTTGATCAAATAGTAAGCGATCACTGTTTCACAAGATCTATAACAACACGGATAGCGTTCATTTTTTTTCAATTTTTCAAAGGTTCGTAATTAAACCATTCAAGGTAGTTTTTGTTTCTAATGTTTCCATTCATATATCAAACGAAATGTTTTTCAGAATAGAACTAAATTTTCTGAGCAGAACTCTTTCTTTTATTTATGACAACAAAAATAAAACATTTATTTCGTCTCGCATCAGTACACGTATTAGTAGTACTCTTAATACAGACGAAGTGCACCTTTTTCGTAATGATGTTTATCGGATCAAACTCTACTCTGAAAAACATTACGATTGGCATTTGAATGGAAACATCAAAAGCGAAGCATATCCTCAACGGGATAATTAGGAAACAGTCAAAAAACTGAAAACGATTTGATGCTATTTGCATTGCTATGGATATTATGAAATAGAGACTTCTTACTATATGATCAAATGCATTTGGGTCAACGAAAAAATGTTCACTCTATTCAGGAAACTAATGAGTAGCTTTCTGTGATGATTATTAGCCACAAATTTGAATTTTTTGAGAAATAATTTGAACCAATGGCTCTAACCGTTGTTTCTTTGTCACAGGGAAATTCTTTTATTTGAAGCGTCTTGGGATAAATTTCTTTATCTTTCTTTTACTGAATTCTACAGAAATGCAATACGGAAGTTGCTAATATGCTTTGATGAGAAAATATTGATATGCATTCTGTAATCGTATATAAACAATACCTGCTACGATCTGGGATGGCCGATGCAAAATTCTATCATAGATCGCTCAACACATTTTTGGAATTGTGCTTCACAATACATTGGGATGTGTTTTCTTCAGTCTTCTCTAATTGCTTTTTAATTAAGTGAAGCGATTATTTCTGTTCTTGTTGTTTTAAGATAATTAGAGCAATAAAGCGAATAGGAGACAGACTTGTACGAAAAGAGTAACTGGTGAGTAGATAAGCGTTGTCAATTACTGTGTAATGAGTGAAGAAAAGGCTGATCGGTAGCAGGTAAACAAAAAGTTTTCTTTTGCTAAAAAGATTAATTACAGTTCCTCTCCATCGTGATGCCGAATATTTCATGGTTCTTGGTAGTTAAATCATCGTGTGCCTGATGTCTTTTACGTGAATAATTACTCTGTCACTAGCCAACTTTCCCTTCCTACTATGTGACAACGTCACTCATCGATGAGACTAAATGAACATTTTGGGCTATAACAGTAACTGTTTTTTAACGAAATAATATGAGCCAAATGTAATGTTTAGCACAAATATTTACACAGTCGAAATAGGTCTGAAATCTCAGAAGACTTTGCATTATGGCGCTCCTATTCATTCATATTGATATAAATCAGAGTACGATTTGGAATTCGAAATAAAATTTGTCTTTACATCTGAATCAAGAGATGATCTCCGAACACGAAGTTATGGACTTATCTTTTTGTCCAAGCATTTCTAAGTTATACTTTCGCCGTTATCACCACACTTCTTATGCTAATCAATAACGATCTGCGTGTTAACATCAATACAAAACGATAATATATATTTAAATAATGTGCCGACCTTTTATCATATGATAGGGATGATATGCTATCCGACTAGCTCAGAATTAGTTCACTAAGCGGCTCATCTAATAAAGCAGATACGATTGACAGCGGAAAGTAACAAGTTAGTTTCACTGAATTTATATATTGTTTTCGCTGTTTTTCCATAGACAAGTCAAAAAGAGGCAACAGTTATTTCGTGTCACTAGTATCAACGCATATCTTATGAAACACCTTGTCTAGACTTTTAAGGACCACTATGGAACATTCAGATAGCCAAATAAATAATAGGTTACAGATGAGATACTATATAGGTCCCTTTGATATGACATATTTTTTCTATATTGCGTATTGACTTATCTTATTCCTGACTGCTGTTCGTTATTCTATCTCAGGCATTTTTTGATGAAAATAAGAAATTAAACTGGTCTGTTGTTCCAATGGGCTTTATACAAATCTAATTAGGTTAAGTATTCAGAATGTTCGAGACAGGCTCTTTTTTCGCAATAGTTTCATACGATCTTTCTAACAATGTGACGAAGTAGTGAAGTCTGGCCTGAGCTGTATAAGGTTTTCAGAACCAGAATTATGACCATAGAGGTTAAAAAATAACTACGCAAATAGAAATAGGTATTATAAAAATTCCAGAAATCCCATTGTGATCTTGAAAATATCGCGAATCCCACAGGAATCCTCCCTTGCATTAGATACAGGTATACAGCGTAATGTATATTTGTGAAGGTTTCAGTATAAGATAAAGGCGAAAGGTATACTTATCATGCGCTAAGTAAAGCTAGAGGTACTATACCTAATTAATAGCGATTAGACATAGTTATGAGTGCCCAAATAGAGGAATAAGTATTAGACATAGTTACTAGGTGTTAAGGGTAGAAATACAGGGTTAAGCATAGAAATAAAGCATGAGATATAGTTTTAAGCGGTTAAGTATAGCAAGATATAGTGTTGAGGGCTTAAATAGAAGAAGAATGTGCTGATTATAGATATAAAGTTGTAGGTACTGAAATAAAAGTATAGGAGAAGTCGATGAGGTTAATTGTATGGATGTAGGTGTCAGCACTATGTTCTTCGTATGAAACCGTTTTTTTACGTTGGGTGAAACAGTTTCATGTGGAAACGTACCTACTAAATCTTTTTTTGTTGTTGTCCAGAAGTGTTCTGATACGAAACCATTTTTCTAAGAAACTAAGAAAAGATTCTTTATGTGTGTGCGCGGGAAGAACCTTTTTTGGTTTGATAGAAAAGCTTTTTTTGTTTTGTGTAAGATGTATTTATAAACTACTCGAACTTTTCCACTTGTTTTTGTCCAAATTAAACCTCAAATTTTATGTATCACATGTAACTCTTAAAATCTCCCATGTTTTAGCTTTTTATTCGACAACGTTTAAATTAGGTGGGTAAAAATATTATTCCAGGGGGGTAGCGCTATGATTTCAAATAGCACCTACAATGAATTTTATACCAAATTAAAGCGCGTCGAAAATGAGATTTTTTGATACTAAATTGTAAGGGTTATCAAAACTTTTTCATGCAGAACTTTAAAAATTCTTTGCTTTTCTAGGACAGAAAACTAGAGTGTCAATGATTCAAAAATGGATTCTAGTATTTTCTTTTGATGTTTTTACATAGTTCGATAGAGCTTGTCGAGTTCTACAAAACTATGTAAATTAAAAAAATTTTAAGCCACTTTTCTGAGATATGAAATTTAAAAAACCACTTCGAAAATGCTAAAAAATATGGAAAAATTCATTTTTTTCATTTTCGAGGGAAATACTCGAGTTTTCAATAAAAAGAGCTTTTTTCGTTATTTTCACTGACACAGATGTTTTGAAATGTACTCACCAGATG